>ML803256.1:85589-120888 GCA_009831015.1 Picea engelmannii
CTTTCAATAAAATAGAATAAGGCGGATGTAAGAAGACCTAATAGAAGCTTCCGCTTCTAGAAGGATCTTCCTCTAGATGCTTCTCTTAATAGAAATATTTAGTATAAATAAGAGTCGAGGGTATGAAAACCCTAGCTTGGAGAATTATTGTAACAGAGCGCTGCTCGACTGGAGGTTGCCCCCTCGAAGAGGCCTGTGAACATTGCTTTCAGAATCAAAGTGTTTTTCTATTGCTATTTCGTATATCATTTCTGTGTATTGTGAAGATTATGCTAGATATTTTACTGTTATTCTGCCATTTCTAGCATTTTATTTATGTTCAGCATATTTTATATAACTGGTATCTTGCAGAATCTATGGTTGGAACATCACCCCAAGGGAAATGCTAGAGATCTCAAGAGTCTTGGGAATGGAAGACTGCACTAGTTGGGATGAATTCAAATATCTGGGAGTCCCGATATTCAAATCCACCCCAAAAGCCTTGCATTGGAATCAGTTGATAGAAAAGCTCAAAAATAGAATTAACTCTTGGGGAACCAATTGGCTAAATCTGGCGGGCAAAGTGGTTCTTATCAAAGCCGTACTGGCCAACATCCCTATCTATCAAAGTTCTCTCCTTCTGGCCCCTAGCTCCATCATTGAGAAAGTAGAAGCATTGATCAAGAGTTTCCTTTGGGAGGGGGGGAAGCAGACTAGAAGGAAATTGCACCTTATAAGTTGGGGGAAAATATCCAAGCCCTATCTATAAGGGGGCCTCCAATCCAAATACCTTCAAATCCAAAATTTATCCCTAGGTGAAAATATTTTATGGAACATAATCACAGGAAAGCCCACATGGAGAAAAAGAGCCCTATGGAAGAAGTACTATCATGGGCCGAGGAAAAAATGCCTAAAAAGGCCAGCAAAAGTGGGGAAAGGCTCTCTGATTTTCTCCCTTTTCCAAAAATCTCTGCACCACTTTAATTCTCAAATCACCTGGCTGCTAGGAAACGGAAAAGAAATCATCATCTGGGAAGACTCAGTCCTGGGAGAACCACCTCTGTCAACAAAGCAAGGCCTCAGGTGGCTCAAAGACTGGATGCAACTACAAAATTTACACAGCCTATGGGATATCTCAAGTTGGGGAAACAATGAGAATAACTCTTGGTTATGCTGGGGAATTACTAGCCTTCCTCCAGACCTTGAAGAAGAATGGAAGTTATTAAAGAGTTGGTTGCAAGGGAAATCCCCATTACAGAAAACGAAAAAAGAAAAGAGAGGTTGGGGCCATCACTCTGGCCCATACACTACTGTTGTAGGGTATCTCCATATAGCTTCAGTCCCCCATGTTCCTCCAAACCATGCAATCTGGAAATTTGTCTGGACAACGAAGTCAATTCCAAAGATAGACATGTTTATCTGGACACTAGCACACAGGGGAGTCCTCTCAGGGGAAAACTTTAGAAGAAGAGGGTGGGAAGGGCCCTCCAGATGCCCCCTCTGCTGCCAGGAAGAGGAGACTATTGATCATCTTCTGCTAGGCTTCCCCTACGCCATGGAGGTCTGGAAGCTAGCTCTTGGACTAGGGGCCCTGGCTACAATTCTACCTCAAGAAACACACGCACTGCTTACGAGTTGGCATTCTCTCTGCCCTTTTCAGATAGCCAGTCAAGGACACCTCTTAGCCCTCTAGAGAACACTTCTAAAGTTTGTCCTTTGGAAGATCTGGATTGAAAGAAACAACCAGTTATTTAGGGAAGCAAAGAGGAGCCCGATTCAGGTAGCCACAAGGATTAAGGATCTCTTCAGCGAAAGTGCCCCCCACTTCATCACGGCATCAAACTCGAAACCGTTAGAAAGGAAAGAAGAATGTTGGTTGGGGCATCTTGGCCTCCAAAATATTCAGCAACCATGTCCCCTAAACCCCCCCACTCAAAGTTGGGAACTCAGGATGGGGAAGCATGAGCTGCAAGAGTGGAAAAGAATGAAGACTTCCCATATTCTTTTCTTTTATGGAACCTCCAAGGGGAATCTGGGGGTGGTAGGTGGAGGAGGTGTCTTAGTAAGCTCCACTAGAATTACTAGCCTTAGTTTTGCCTGGGGACTTGGATTTGAAACCAACAATAGAGAAAAAGTGCTTGCCCTCTGGAAAGGGCTCACTCAAACCTTAATCCTCAACGTTCGTGACTTGCTCATTCTAAGGGATTCAAGGATTATAATCCAAGCCTTAATCCAGTGCACCAGAGTCACAAATGCCAAACTCCACCACACCTTGGACAAAATCCAGCTACCGCTAGGACAGTTTCAAACTTTTTAGTTGTACCATATCCTCCGGGGAAACAACACCCAAGCAGATGAAGAGGCCAACTCGGGAGCCCAGTTGGAGAAAGGTCGCATGCTTCTCAACAAGGTTTCAGTTGACTAGGAAATCCCATGATCGTCCAAGGTGGAATGGTTGAGCAAGTGGGAAAAGGGAAAAATATGGCAGCACATGTGCAAGGACGACTTCGCCTTAGTCAGTAAGCATGACCCTTAGGTTTTATGGAGGATGACATCATTTGTTCATTGAACGTAGGCAACCACCCATACTCCAGATCCAACGAATCGAGTGGGGTAGGGAAACTGAGGATGCGCTCTTAAACTCAAATCGTAGGGAAGGAAAGGAACAGATCAGGAGTAGTAGTCACACTGAAAGGAAGTCGAGCACGAGTAGAGAGCGCAGAGGCAAGGAGATACGGAGAAGCAGCAGTGATCCAGCAAATGCAAACCCGATGGAGTCAAGCTCTGGGAACAAGCCTACGTTGGAGGAAAAAATAGCAGAATTGGAAGGAAACGTGCAGAAAATACGCAACTAGTTGATCAATCTGGACGATTTACTTCAGAACCTGGATAGTGAAGTAGGGAGGCGCATGGAAATGCTGGAGAAAGACATAATAGATACAAAATCAGGCCTTTCTAAAGAATTGTGGAAGCTGAGGAAGGAACTGAAAGACCCAAAGAAAGAACTTGAAGAAAGGGTCAGCAGTTTGGAGCAGTAGATGGAGAAAACGAATAAGGAATGGAAGCTGGAAAGGGACCAGTCTAAGAAGGAAGGCCCAAAGTAATCAAGAAGCCGCTCCAAAGCTAGCCACAAGTTGCAAATAATTCTGCGTATTGGCATTTTGTAGTAGCCATGCAAGGCATCTAAGCGTGAATTTAGAGTCCTATGTATGGTAGTTCAACTTTGTGTATTGGCAATCTGTAGTAGCCACACAAGGCTTCTAAGTTTAGTATTGTAGTTCAAGTATCCTATGTATCTGAGCCAGTGGTTGGCCATTGTTTTTCTAATATAAACTACATTACTCGCTTTTGTCAAAAAAAAAAAAAAATGTGCTTTAGACTCCTTATTATGATATGAAGGAAAATTATCATTCAAGTATATGTAGATATATAGGGGAAAGAAACGAATTATGGTGGTTAATGAATTATGAACAATTTTTAAGATAATTCAGAGAAATTAATCCAAAAACAATTCGATAAGGTATGTTAAATAGTCCACACAAAAATGACAAATCGTTAATTATGATCATTAGAAGTAGTGTTGATGAAAATTAATTAGTGAAGGTCACACCCAAAGGAGTGATTGACGTAATAATGGCATGCTTCTTCAAAAATAATCGTGACTTTTGAGAAAAAGGGACAGCAAAAAAACATAGAAGGAACAACAATTGTTCCTTTCGAATGAACAGCGCTATCCGAAAAAGAAATAGTAGTCACTATAAAGGGAACAAAAGTTGTTACAAAGGGAATGACAATCGTTACTTCGAATGGACGATACTACTCGCGAAGGTAACAACAATCGTGTGAAGGTAACAACAGTTGTTCCATTCAAATGAATGGCAGCCATATGCAAAGGGATCAACAATCGCATGAAGTGAACATGAATCATTTCGTTTTAAATGAACAACAACGATGATGTTCAAATTTTAGCCATCTAGTTAAGTGATTGAAAACCTCCCACATACATTTATGTTTTAATGAATCTAGGATTGATTAGTCATCAACTAAATTCATTCAATTTCTATGGGTAAGTTTATTCAATAATCGAAGTATTGGATGGTTTTTTAGTATCATGCACTCATCACAGTCACCCGATTTTTTTGTGGAACATGACATGTTCATTCTCTGTGAAAACATGGTTTATATTTACTGGGTTTTTATAGGAACAGAAAAGAGTGCTAATTATATTTGTTTACAGTCATCTTTTCCAGTTCTTATTTTCTCAAGTGATTTTCCTAAAAAGTAAAAAACTAAAAACTCTAATCGAATCTATAAAGAAAACTATATACAATATGTACAGTGATGATAAAAATCATCATTTTATGAAGTTGAGGTTTTTGGGTTACCTTCCCAGCCAGCTAAAATATGAACAGTAGCGTCCTTACTTACTTCTTGGCAAAAGGATTCTTTTGAAAGAAGTTAATGGTAGAGTTGTAACAGATGTCCATTTACCAGAAAAGGAGAACAAGATCCATTGATGGTGACTAAGGTGACAGTTTCATTATCATGAACTTCATGGATTTCGTACGGTCCGAGCCATCTTGTCTGTAATTTTCCAAGAAAATCATGAAATATGGAATCATAGGGAAGCGCCCAATCACATTTCTGGAAGGATTTCTTCTTGATATGTTTATCGTGCTAGCTAGCTCTCTGCTGTTGAATAACAGTTGTGCGTTGTAGGGCGAATAGGCGTGCTTCGTCTAACTCATTGAGCTGTTGTAAGCATTGTTTATGTGCTTCTATAAGATCCAGTCCAATCTCTTGGTCCATCCTTAGAGTCTTGATCTCAAATTCAATTGGGAAGATGGGTTATTTGCCATAGACTAGATGATAAGGAGAGTAGCTAGTAGTGTTACGCCATGTCATGTGATAGGCCCATAAGGCATTTGGAAGCTCGACTGCCAAATTATGATGGTTTGTTGAGTCTGTTTTTATCAAAATTTCCTCCAAGACTTTATTAGTACTTTCTACTTGTATGTTTTCATGTGGGTGATAGGGGGAAGTAACTCTGTGTTTAATATGATAATTGCGCAGGGTAGCCGTGATTCTATGGGCTGTAAATTGTGACCCTCTATTAGTGATTACTTCCCTAGGTAATCCATAGCGTACAAATAATTTGAAAATAAATTTAATGATTACTTCCTCCATTGCATTTGACAAGGCTACTGCCTCTACCCATTTGGTCGTATAGTATGTTGCAACTAAAATATAAGCCTTCTGATTTGATTTTGGATTGAAGGGGCCAACAAAATCCAATTCCTAGCTTTCAAAAGGTTCTGCGACTATTTGTTCTTGCAGGGGAATTTCATCATCTTGGCCGGGTCGACCCATCCTTTGACAGCTATTGCAGGCCTGGACATAATTCTTCCCATCCTTAAATACTGAGGGCCAATAGTATCCCATCTGTAAAATCTTATGCCCAATTCTATGTTCTACAAAATGTCTGCCATAGGGCTCATCATGACCTACCTTCAGAACATCATAAATTTCATCATCCCTTACACATCTTCGGATCTGGAGGTCATCCCCTATGTGGAACAGATATCCACCAATCCAAGTGAATCATGCACTGCGTTGGACAATCAGTTTCCTTTCTCTCGGTGATAGATGTGCTGGTAGTTTCCTAGTTACCAGATAATTAGCCATATCACCGTACCATGGCATTTTAATAGTGACTGCGAACAAGTGTTCATCTGGAAATTGGTCTTCCACTGTCATAGAATCATATGTTTTGGGTATGCGGGACAATAAATCTGTGACGATATTCTCTCTTCCGGCTGATCCTTGATGGTGATGTTGAATTCCTACAATAGTAATAACCACCGAGTAACCTATCCATTAGTGATTGGTTTGTTAGCTAGATATTTAATAGCATAATGATCAGTATATAGAATAACTAGATAGCCTATTATATAGTGGCAGAATTTATTAATAGCATGTATAACGGCTAAAAATTCTTTTTCTGTTACTGTATAATTTAATTCAGCGGGAGTGAGATTTTTTCTAATAAAATAAATAGCATAAGGTTTCTTGTCTTCTTCCTGTCCAAGGACAGTGCCTATGGAGATATCTGATGCATATGTAGAAACATGAAATGGAAATTTCTAGTTTGATCCTCTCAACACCAGTGTTGTTGAGACCAACTTTTTAAGTCTTGCAAACGCAACATCACACTTGTCAGACCACTGAAATCCTACATTACGAGTTAAAGAATGTAAAGGTGCAATTGTTCTTGAAAAAATTTCTATGAACCTGTGGTAGTACCTGTAGCGCGAAGGAAACTACGTACCTCAGTTTGTGTACGGGGTGTAGGTAGATTAAGGATTACCTCTATTTTTGTTGGGTCTACCTTGATTCCCTCTGCAGAAACATAGTGTCCCAGTACCACACCTTCGGTCATCATCATATGACATTTCTCATGACTCAAACACAACCTAGTAGCAATGCATCATTCCAATACCTTCTCTATATTTCTCAGAGCTTGATCAAAATCAGTGCCATAAGGGGTGAAATCGTCCATGTAAAATTCAAGTCCTTCATTAATCAGATCAAAAAATATGCTCAAAATGGCCCTCTGGAATGTGGTTGGAGAATTACATAATCCAAAGGGAAATACTATGTATGCAAAGGTACCCCAGGGACATGTAAATGTAGTTTTATCTTGGTCTTCCGGAGTAATCTGAATCTAATTATAGCCACTAAAACCATCTAGGAAGGAGAAGAATTTCTTCCCTGCTAAAGTGTCAAGGACTTGATCAATAAAGGGTGAGGGAAAGTGGTCCTTCTGGGTAGCTTTATTGATTTCTTTGTAGTCTACACAGATTTACCATTTCCCATTTTTCTTGGGGAGGATTACTAGTGGGGAAACCCACCGACTATCTGAGATAAGATATATAAAATCAACATCCAACAATTTTTGTAACTCCTCTTTAACAACATCCCTGAGATGAGGGTTCAATCTTTATTGGGGCTATCATATGGGTCGGGCATATTTCTCAATATAGATATGATGTGTACAGAGTTGGGGATCGATGCCCTTCATGTCAGGATATTCCCAAGCAAAAGCATGTTGATATTTAGAAAGGATCTAAATCAATTTGTGTTGTTGTTGCTCATTTAAATTAGCATTAATATTCAGAAACCTCCCTAGTGCAATTTCAACTGATCTGTTGTTATGGACAACAGTAGTGGGGATTTGTTTTTCCATCAATTATTCAAAAGGATATCCCTGTGCTTCATTATCTAACATAGCTTTTAACATTTGACATGTTGGATTTCTTATAATGGTTGGGTTGTTAATGAAGCTACTGATCACATCATATTCTATTTGGTTCTTGAGTCTGAGAGATTCTTCCAATGTGAGAGGAGGTCGTAGATTCTTTTCTGGATATCTAGGTGGTGGCAACTGCTGATGTATAATAGGAAGACTTGGTTTAGCTGGAGGATACAGGATGAGGTTCTTTGTAGCACTTCCTCTAGGAATATTCATGTTGCATGTGTGACATCCTATGTATGCATCTATTGTTGTGAGCCATTGTCTTCCCAATATTAATGGGTTTCCATCAAGTCCACTTCTTAGGTTGATAATGAGGAAATCAGTTGGGTATTCCCAAGAGTCGACTGAAATTTTTATATCTTGTAATGTGCTGACTGGTTTAACCATTGATCTATCAGCCAATTGCAACATAATTGAAGTAGGTTCGAAGGAGGTGAAACCCAGGATATTGCAAGTTTCGATGGTCAGGATATCAATGGATTCTCCCAAATCCACTAGTGTATTTGGAAAAGAAGAGCCTTAGATCTAAACTGTTACCACGAGATTCCCTGGATTTGTATACTTGATCGGCTCTTGCTTGCCTAGAATAAGATTGGACAAGGCTCCTACCATGCGAACAGTTGATGGATTTTTAGCTTTCTTGATAGGCTTCTTCCCACATGATTCCTTAATTGTCTTTGCATAAATTGGGATGTCGTGTAGAGATTTCAGAAGTGGTATCTTAACATAGAGATTCTTTAGTTCCCCTACAATATCGAAGTTAGGATTTACAACTGGTTTTTCTATCATTAACCTCTCGGGAAACGGGGGAGGAAGAATCGCGTCCTCCTCATGGTTCTGTGACTCGACTGTATTTCTCCCATGTTCTATTTCTTCTGTTATAACCACAGTCGAGGGTGTTATTGTTGGTTGTATATTATTTTCATTCTCCTTCTCTTGGTGAGTGTTACTTTCTCTAGGAGAAATTATGTGCCCTGACCTCAACCGAAGTTCGTTGCACCCTACAGAGTTGATTTCCTCATCCAAATTCTCAATAATTTGTACAAGATGGGCTAGTCTATTATTAGGATTTGGATTGGGTTGAGTTGGTAATTGAGGATGAATTTGAGGTTGAGGATTCTGGGGTAATTGGAGTGGTGATTGTAAAGTGGGTTGAGCTTGAGGAGCCATCCCCATGGGTTGTGTTGACACTTAGAAATTAAATGGGCTACAGCAAATCAATCCCGAGGCAACCTCGAACCACTTTGGATTGGGAGATGCCCTCCCCCAACTCGAGAGGGATCTCTCGAAAAATGTCACAAAATAAATTGAAATAAGCGTGAAACGGTGGGCAGATTTATGGGTAAAAGACGGTCTTGGATTTTTGGAGTTTGGGTGTTAAACTAGGGAAATGATCCATTGGGCATGGATTCAAATGAAAACCGAGGAAAAGAGACAATAGCAGAGATCAAATACTTGCGGAAAGCGAGGCAAAGTAAGTCTATCTTTCAACGCTTTGAAAAATCATGATGCGGCAGTGGAAAGAAAAAGGAAAGGCCGACGTAGAAAAGGATACATGCAGAAATCTGAAAATGCAGATTGGTCTTACACAACTAATAGTTGGTGCAGAGGAAAGGAAATAAACAATTGCAGAAAACCCAAATCCTTTCGTTACAGTAGTGGTCGTACTAAAGTGTAACGAAGCCCATTAGTTAGAGGAAAACAAAATTTAATACAGTCGTAATGGATTAAGGAAGACGTAAGGCTATGGTAACAACGATATCAATTGCGAGTAAGGAACACATAAATGCAATCCAAACATATTTTAACACAGCAGAAAAGAAGAAGAACATGTTGAAAGAAATCGACCATGATGAATCTCACAGTCGCAAGTAAACATCTTTTTATTACTCCAATAATGGCTTACACAATAACTCAACAATTACAATGAATCTCTTTGACAAAGATTTTTCTCCTAGTCTTGCGCTCATGCGCCCCCCCCTGGCTAATGTTACATCTATCAGTCTTTTAAACAGAAGCAATAAAACCCTTGGTATTCCAGGAATCTAAAGCGTTTCCTCTTCATGGCATTCTACAACTGCCAGGCGCATCTGCCAGCTCCTGGAACCATTACCAATCGTCTGACAAGTGGGGTATTGATAATAGAATAGTCATACAGATGTGGATGAAGATAAGGGTGAAATTATTTTAACTCTGATCCGCTAAAACCAAGAACTGAACCAAAACGCGGTAACTAGGCACAGCCTGGTTAGTCGTGTAAACAAGAAATAACAGTGGATACTACATGCAATGACCCAGTAACACATATAATGCCACTAGATTGATTGCTCACAAGTTCCAGCAATTTGCTAGCCTTCTTTAAAGCATGTTCCACAGACTCAGTTTCTTTAGCCACTAGTAACCCCGGTTGATCTGTAAATGAGCTTCGTAAATTCTGATCACTACAGTTTATAGTTGAAGAGTTGTTTTGAATTTCACTCCAATCTATAACTGACAAATTGTGTTCCCCTGCTATTTCTGTCCAAATTTTAGACAAAGAAGCAGTTGTTGTTGTACGTGAGTTGCCTCCAGCCACACCAACTTCGGTAAGGATGGCCACCTTTGGCAGTGCACCTGAAAGAAGTTGATGAGCGAAAGCTGAAAGATTTTTATCATTTTCCATAGCTACCACAAATGCCAAGGGTTTGTCTGGATACGCCATCTTGATTGTGCTTGCTAAAGCTTTGGCAGATGCTTCTGTGTGCGCTCCGTCAAGAATAATGGTTGCTCCATCTACACCAAGCATCTTAGCTTGTGCTGGTGTCACAAACTGACATCTTCCAAATAGATATGTACCCTCTAATCCAGCACGAATTGAATCATCTGATATTCTCCAACCTTGCCCGCGTAGACAGAGAGCAGTGCATATGGCTGTAACTGCATTCTAGAGTTGGTGGTATCCAAGCATACGAAGCCTCACACCAAACAATTCAATAATTGTGTTTGGCTCATTTTCATCAAGTTTGATCAAAATATCAGCATATTGGCAAGGTTGACTTTGTGTAGAATCCAATTTGGTAATTGTGCTATGAATCCCCGAACCAAATGATGATATTACTGGTGCATTCATCGAGGCTGCTCTAAATATGTGCAATGTCCTTCTGACAGCAGCATCAACTTATCGAACTTCACATACAGTCGACTAGATGGCTAGTGAATTGCCATCACAACAGTCATACCGTTCTTAATCAATATCAATTATACACAAGGCAATTGTTGAATCCAAACCAGACGTGGGCTCATCAAAGAACAAGATGGAAGAATCAATGAGAATCTCGGGTGCAATACAAACGCGCTTCTTTTCGGTATCCTTCCAGAACCCCGCCTCCGACGCTCTCTGTCTTATTGCGCCCATTCTATGCTTCTTGTTCCTTGGGCTAAAAGAATATAGCTCGGTATCTCTTGCCGACGGAACGTTTTTCCAGCCAAGTCCCACGGTTCACACTTGCTCATACCAACCGGGTAATAATGTCATATTCCATCTTGATGGCTGCCACAGTTGTGGTGCAGTATTTGTTGTGGTTTTGTCAGATGGATTGCGACCATTTCGCAACCAATAGTATCGGAGGAAAGAGCTAGGATGGCAGCCCCCGCCACGTGTGTTTCTCCGACGCTTCGTAAATTGAATGGGAAATTAAGCTGACGGTAATTGCCCTCCGTTGTAGTAATTATGAACCAGCTCATTCATACCCTACATTGTTATTTCCGTCCAGTTTGTCAGAGCACCTGGAAATCATCAAGGCAGAATCCTCGTAAAGACCCGAAACGCCCCATCTGTCAGTGCTAACGGCTACCATGTCAGAGTCATGAAGATTGGACTCGGAATATTCTTCGGCGAATGCTCCACGTCGTTCCATACACCCGTTGCATTGGAAGATCCGATTTGCGAACTGCGATACAACAAGACAACGTCCATGCCACAGGACATGCCCAGTAATAGCGTCTCCAACCTATCGGAATTTTCTTTCTTCGTAACCTCCGATCGAAAATCTCTGTTGCCGACCTGATTAACCTCAAATACTACAGAGTAACATGATCTACAGGGAAAAATCCCATGGTTTCCCCATACTCTGGAGACATGTTTGCAATAGTGGCTCGATCGGCAAGTGATAATTCACCCATACCATCACCATAGAATTCAACAAATTTACCAACCACACCATGCTTTCGCAAAATTTGAGTCACCGTTAGAACCAAGTCAGTCGTTGGCACTCCATATTTTTGCCAGTGCTCCCACATCTAGAACTGGAGTTTTCCCTGCCACGTTCTTCATCTCTAATGGCCCCATTTTCGGCCTTGTGAGACCATATTGATCAGTATCGCCGAGAGTTATCCAAGCAATAAACAAGAGGAAGAGATCCACTAACCATAGTGGAAACCACTTCATCAAGGCCATCACTACGCCAAAAGTGGACTTTCCCAACATTTCTCGTGGAAGCACATGCACATCGTTGCGCGCTACCATGAAAGGTTTGGCATTGTTATTAGCAAGATCTAGGTTGACTTCCATCCCACTGCTACCACATCCAACCACAAGCACATTCTTCCCTTTATAGTCCGCACCATTTTTGTAAGAATAGGTATGAATGATCTCCCCATTAAATTTTTCCTTTCCAGTGATATCAGGAATTACAGGAGCTGCATTCTCTCCGGTGGAAACTATCAACCAACAACAAATATACTCGGCTTCAGGCACACCCAAGCCTTTCGGGAAACCCTTGTTAACACTAACAGTACTAACTCTCCACAACCCACACGTTTCATCATATTTCGCAGACTGAACGCGCATGTTGAAGCTGGGGATGAGTTCGAATGTCCTTGCATAAGAATCCAAGTACTCGATGAATTGCTTCTTGCAAGGATATGTTGGGAAGTCATCGGGGAATGGCATCCTTGGCAGCTCGCAGAACTGCTTGGGAAGGTGGGGCTTGAGTCGGTTGTAAGTCATACGTTGCCACAAAGAGGCTATGCAGTCGTCCTTCTCCAGTATAATAGAAGGGACTCCTTTTTCTTTCAGACAGGCCACCGTAGCCAGTCCCGAAGGGCCTGCTCCAACAATTACAGGCCCGTTCACCCACACACATCTTTTCCTTAGCAATCAATTCTCCCAGCGTATTCCATATTGGTCTAGGATAAATTCAAATAATTTTAAAGTGGATACCATACAAGTCCTAAGAGACGAAAGAACCTAGCACCAAAGGTATTCTTACTCTTTGATTTCCATTCACCCAAGACAGTGATCCAAATACATATCCCCGAGTTTGGACAACCCTTCTGAACTGCGCCGTGAATGAAATGTTTTGGTCATAGAAATTAAACACTAGCACACTTGGAACAACCTGCACACTCATCCCTCTAGGTGGAGAAATCCTCGTAGTATAGGTACCATTTGCGCTTCCTACATTTGTCACTGTTCAGATGACTGAACTGTTGCCATTGAATTCTGAGATTGAAATGAAAGGATAATTGAGATTGGAAGCTGTTGGAGGAAATTTTGTGCGTACACTATGATCTCCTGTGACGAGCCTAAGAGATGAATCATCATAGCCAATCCCACAGAGAAAGTTGATATAATCTGTAGGCCCGACATCATACACAAGTCCTGGATTTTCTACTTTCATAGGGCTTAGAAGTCTTGCTCCAAAGTCAAATGAGCCCGCAGTCCATCCTTGTGGAGCGGCAATTATGATATTCTTATTTTTATCCATCGTGAGCAAGGTTGTTGTGTCTGGAGCAATTTTATCAGTTTTGCGATGGCTTCTGAAGTCTTGCCTTTGGCTAAAACTTTCAGCAACTTCTCGTGCATACCGCTTAACTTCTTTGCTTCCGCCTTGTTCTCTCATGCCTGAATTAGTCTGTCCATATGCAAGAACCATAGCCTTGGGCAGCGCAGTCAATTTTTGATCTCTATTACAACAGGTTGATTGGTCATCCGCATGGGGTGTTGCCAGTTCTGATTCCAATTGGGGGCTTGGGTAGTTGTGCTAGTCCACTGTGAAGGATAGGGATTATTACTTGGATTTTTCCAGGATGGGGTAGGTTATTGCGAGTTAGGCTAGGTGGGATTTGCAGCTGATTGATTTGGCCAGGTGGGATTTGTCGTAGATTGATTTGGCCAGGTGGTATTTGTAGCAGATTGATTTGGCCAAAGTGCAGTAGGATATTGTTGGGACTGCCAGGTAGGGTTAGAAAATGGATGGCCCTACCATGTGTTTCCAGAATTTTGTTGTTGATTATATTGTCCAGAAAAGAAAGAAGAAGGATCTTGTAGCGTGCATGGGGGACAAGCCTGCCATTGGCAACGCTGAGCCATCAGATATACCGGTTTTGTTTCCTCTTCTGCCTCTTTAAAGACAACTTTTAATCCTGGGAGTGATGGGAATTGCATTGTTGCATGGTCTTTGGCACAGATAGCGCACACCCGAACTACATCCAAAGGACATTCCCTTATACCATGTTTCTTTCTGCATCGATGGAAAAATATGGCCAAGGACTATTCTGCTTCTGCCTGTTTCTTCTTAGCCTGTAAAACATCCAATTGTGTAGTCTGTGTGCTAAAAATATCAGTTTTGAAATTCTCTAATAGATTACCAACTTCGGCTCAGGTGACACCCCCGCTAGTAATGTTGTTATTTATGGTGAGGGGAGACCGCATTCCCGATCTGGTCCGTGTACTTCCATGTGAGCCCCTGATGCACAATAAGATAATATTATCTTAAGTTTCTTGATAAATATCACCCTTACCCATTAAATTCAGTGTTTCTACCCATTCATCCTTCATTCCTTTTATCAAAGTGGCTTTAAATACCTCACCTGGTAGTGTGTCATACGATGATATCTGCAAGTTATACTGAAATATTTCAACATATTCCTCTAGTGTCTCATTTTCTTTTGCAGTCATTTGAAAGATTTCGTCTTTTTGATCTCTGGTTCCACAGGAATCCTGATATTTTGTGAGGGAGGTTTGTTTCTTCTCATCCCATGAATTTATGGTTCCTCCTCCTAATCCCATCAACCAGTGAAGAGTTTCTCCTTTCAAGGTGGAAAGGAACAACTTCGGTTTCTGGGGTTCAAAAGTGTACTCATATCCTCTACACAGGATATCAAATTCAAATAAAAACACATCGGGGTCCTCTGAAATTAATCCATGAAAGGTTGGTATATTATGTAATGGGATGGATTTCTTGGGGGCATTAGCAACTGGATCAACTATCGAATATTCCAAAGTGGAAGTATGGGCTCGTGGTTGATTGGTTGTGTCGTTTGGTTGAAAATATGCCAATAATCTTTAGGAATTTCTTGGACTGGGTGTTCTATTTGGGGTGATTGATTACTTGATCCCCTAGGGGATTTAATCATGCTACCTCTATCTGGGATTTTATGTATACCTTCTCCTATCACAAGAGATCCAAGATCAGGTGGTGGTGATGGGTTTGCTTTAGCAACCCCGCTAGTCTCCCCTTTTCCTTCTTCTAGATTACAAGAGTTTCCATCATCTAAAGGGATGAGAGGTGGAAGATCTGTATTTTGATAACTTTGTTCAATCCCTTCAGTTCTGCTATGAACCTCAACATGGGTTGCATTTGGTGAATTTGTTTCTTGAGGGATTCGGGTAGAACCTTTCTGATGTCCAACCGAGGCTTGACATTCATTTTTTCGGATGATGTTGTTTATGAAAGTTCTTCTCCCAGGGGGGCACCGAGCCCTGGCATTTTGTAGTTTTTGGTGGGGGTTTTGGTTTTTTAGGTTCTTTCTTCTTAGTCATACACACTTCACACAAAATTCTAAGTACCTATATGACCTATATGTATTAGATGAAGGTAGGCACTGGCATAAGCATTTTACTTATTGCCTACGTAGGTTCTTACCTTCCATTTTCAATACCTCATCCTCCAGAGACACAACCTATGCTATCTTTGACATTCTCCTCGGCAACGACGCCAAAATGTTGGGCTCTAAAGATGTCCTAAAAAATCCTTATTATAACATTAATTTATCAACTCGAGGATTCGTCTTTTCTTTCAAGAATATCGACAAAGTCTATGCAGATAGTTGTAGAGGTTAAAATCGTGTAGTTAAAGCAAATCTGATTTTATCAACAATCAAGTTCCTCACACATTCATTAAAATTCTAAAGCTAAGATCTCTACTCAACAGAATTATAATATGATCTATAACATGTTGTGAATTAAAGGCATTAACTAAATTGTTGAATTGATCTAACTAAGAAACAGTAATTGAATTTATGAAAGTACTTAATAAACTAATCTATCAATGACTACTTAATCTGCTGGAAAAAATAGTTGAGTACTATAAATTGAGAAAGGAAAAACAAATGTACTTTAAACGAAAGGAACAACAAATGATAAATTAAGCGAAAGGAACAACAAATGCTAACTTAATAAAAGGAACATCGTATGCGAAAATGAGAGGAATTGTCGATCAACAAACTACAACAATGAGAAATGGAACAACAATTGGTAACATTCAAATGAAGCATCTATCTTCTGTATTCAAACAACACAACTAATCTATAAAAACATCAGCACACTCATGCATTCATCTTAACTATTGCAAAAGATATTTAAATCACATAACTGAAATCAAATCGATAAAATTACAAATTGAGACAGTAACTCCTTCAGACCGGGCCCTCGGTCCTCAGAAGCACTGCTACTAGAAACTCAGTATGCAAAAATGGTGAAAACGCCTTAATCTTTTATTAATTCCATAACTGGTACAACATTTACAAAAGACTGCTTGTACAGAAAAATTATGAGTTCTGAATGCTTGGATAAATTTCTTAGATGTCTTTCTGTGATTCATTATCCTCTATATATTACAATGATATGGGTAAATTAAGCCATCCTGAGGATCGAGATATCCTCGGGATTTATTTTACTATTTAAAAATTTTAGTGGTAAGTATTCCCGCCTGTCACGCGGGTGACCCGGGTTCGTTCCCCAGCAACGGCGCCAAAATGTTGGGCTCTAAAGATGTCCTAAAACAACCTTAGTTTAGCATTAATGTATCAACCCGAGGATTCATCTTTTGTTTCAAGAATATCGACAAAGTCTATGAAAATAGATGTAGAGGTTAAAATCGTGTAGTTAAAGCAAATATGAGTTTATCAACAATCAAGTTCCTCACACATTCATTAAAATTCTAAAGCTAAGATCTCTACTCAACAGAATTATAATCTGATCTATAACATGTTGTGAATTAAAGGCATTAACTAAATTGTTGAATTGATCTAACTAAGAAACAATAATTGAATTTATGAAAGTACTTAATAAATTGAACATCGATGACTATTTAATCTGCTAGAAAAAACAACTAAGTACTGTAAATTGAGAAGGAACAACAAATGTACTTTAAATGAAAGGAACAACAAATGCTAAATTAAGCGAAAGGAACATCAAATGCTAACTTAATAAAAGGAACACCGTATGCGAAAATGAGAGGAACTATTGATCAACAAACTACAACAATGAGAAATGGAACAACAATCGGTAACATTCAAATGAAGCATCTATCTTCTGTAATCAAACAACACAACTAATCTATAAAAACATCAACACACTCATACAGTCATCTTAATTGTTGAAAAAGAGATTTAAATCACAGAACTGAAATCAACTTGATACAATTATAGATTGAGACAGTAACTCCTTCAGATTGGGCCCTCGGTCCTCAGAAGCACTGCTACTAGAAACTCGGTATGCAAAAATGGTGAAAACGCCCAAAGCTTCTATTAATTCCATAACTGGTACAACATTTACAAAAGACTGCTTGTACATAGCAATTCTAATTTTTGAATGCTTGGATAAATTTCTTAGATGTCTTTCTTTGATTCATTATCCTTTATATATTACAATGATAAGGGTAAATTAATCCATCCTAAGGATCGAGAGATCCTCGAGATTGCTTTTACTATTTATAAAGTTTACAAAATAGAGAGTCAATCTTTCTCAAAACTGCTTTGCACCTGATCTCTTCATCTTCCAACAGTCTATGCATCTTCAAAATATTTTATTTTAACAATATTTTCCTATTCCTGCAATAAAATCAAACAATTCCATCCGAATTTTAGAATTTATCTAATATCACTCAATAATATTTCTAGAAGACTTTTTAATCATTTTCTATCCTAATTATCTCTAATTAATGGAAACGTCAATCAATATTATATCATAAACCATGGGAATAAGGAGGATATTTGTACATTTTCCTCAACTCAACAATATCTTTAACAGGAGCGAGGGAAATCACCAATGATGATAATGACTCCCAAGGTACCCTGGTACATTCCAACGAATGTGAACAAATGAGTTGAAGTCGAACATTCATGGAATCATTCAATCAGAGGCCAATGATGTAAACCTACTATCAAAAGCGATGAGGCCTACCTTTGAGGCATGCAGGTCCCAAGGTACTAACTGGTTTCTAAGTCTAATTCTTGGATAATGTGTTGAAGTTGACAGGAATAGACTCGTCAAAGGAGGGCCATGATGTATCCCCCATCGTAGAAACAAAACTGACACAGGAAAGTGATGTAAGATGATAGATCAAATGAGTACAAACTAACACGAGGATGAAAACTGGTAATACCGCAAAGTGGTTGGTTTGAAGTGAAACTTCCCTTGAACATTGTGAGGCACGACAAATGACTTGGAAGCATTGACTCGACTGAGAGATAGACCAAAACATAGTGCGATGATCACCGGGGCACTCTTTGGGTGAGTCGAAGGAGTATGAAGCCTCATAGGATTGGTATGACTCAGAGACAAGCATATTACACAATTGTAAGATGAGACACAAACATGTGCCATGTAAGGGTGACAACAAATGGATGCCATAAAGCTTACCATAAACTTGACCCACTTCCTTCAATTTTTCCCCTGCCATGAATGACCAATACCTCTTTGTTTTTTAATGAGCTTGAGGAGGATAACAGATTATTGGTTGATCCAAAAAGGATCCAGAGAAGGCTAAGAATAACTCATAACTCATAGAGGAAACTCATGACGCTCATAATGGCTCCAGCAGATAGAGAACGGGAAAATTTTCAAATTTCCCAAAACTCGGTGAAAATGTCATGATCATGAAGAGCGTGTCACAATATTTCTAACGACGCAAATGGCTCTTCAAACAGAGTTACGAATTGAGAGATATTCACAGTCAAAATTTGGTCAACCTAGCCCAGTCAACAGGGGATGAGTCAGCATCCATATTGCTGACACCAGCATCCGTACAAATGACATCACCATCCATACAGTGCATGTGGAAGGATCATGGAAGTGACATGTGGCATGTTTACGTCAACATGATGACGTGGTAGCACCATAGACTGCCACATGTCACCCGATTATTTGCAGTTCAGACTGATCTATGGACCAGTCGGATCGTGCCACGTGGTAGTTCGTACGACTGAAGTGGCATGTTGATGTGTCACACTCATGCGGCATGCTGACTTGGTAGGGAGTAGCGTGGCCCAATGAGAGGATGCCACATGGCCCAATGAGAGGCTTCCACGTGGCCCAATCAGGGGCTACCATGTGGTAGGAGGGAAACACCCAAGGACAACCCGTGAACGAATTTTGAAAACAAAAAATGGTGGGTCCTCCAAATCTGGCGGACCATGCCAACTTTGGAAACAGTTGACAGAGCTTCTAGCGACACCATTAAAGTTAGAGGGTGGGTAAATACATATTGCAATCATATATAACAAACACACCAAAAACGGATTACGTGGGATTCGACCCCGGAACCTCCTTCTAAGGACAAGCCTTAATACATCCGCCTATAACCACTACGTCACGGGTACCACTTGGTACATTCTGCTCATAATTAATATTAAAATATGCATTCCTCCCAGCTACAAGAAGGGGCATGGACAGTACGATCGGGCATGAATTTTGAGGCAATACAGTCATTATTGTGGGTTGGAGAGGGCACAAAAACCAAGACATAATTCTTCTTGGACCTGGAAGTGCCATAATCGGATCGAGGCATGGAGACAGTCATTTTTGGGTAGTTTGACGCCATGAATTCATTGGTGATATCTATTTTCTGATCTGAGCATTTTTTCTGCAGCTTGATTTCAGAATGAGGTATACTTATGTATTTTTCCAAATTCTTTTGCTAAGTTAATGAAAGAGACTACCCATTTGAGAGAAGGACCCAGAGACGTAGTCCACCAGGGACGAACTTTGTTATCAATTTTTTGTGTTCAAATCCGATGCTTGTGTCTTTTCATTTTTGAGTTTTCCCTTCTTTAATGGTGCACTTTAATTTATGCTCATTTAATACAATCCTTTATAAGTCATGATGAAAAGATCCTAGATCATGTTGGTATCAGAGAAGTCATATTTGACTTGAATTATTGAGTGTGAATGCTTACTAGGGCCAGGCATAAGCAAGGTGAAGGAACTCTTAAGACTTTCAATCTCGAAGTTGGTCGTGTATCCAAAAGGAAGAAAATGGCATAAGAGGACAAGTGTGATGAACAGGAGAAAAACTTTCACATGGTCTTTTATCGCATGTTAGAAATGGTTGAGTGAATGTATGGAGATTACGAGAAGAGGATGAAGAAGAAAGGGAAGAAAAAGGAAGCACATGCAGATGATGATGCTTTGGTAAACCAAGGAGCTGGAGGAGATCCTCCTGAGCCTATGTCTTCACCTTCGAGTTCTAGCTCTTCTTCCTCTAACCATTCTAACCATTCTCATCATTCTATCCATAAAGCCTCTTTTAAGAAACCATTATTAAATCTTGATGTAAAATTTGCTTTACCTATGTTTAATGGAGATGCTAATCCTGAAAAGCTAGATAATTGGATCCGACAGGTTGAAGTGTATTTCCGTGTGCAGCATATTGATGATGAGGAGGTTAAAGTGCAATTGTCTTCTCTTCAATTGGAAGTTATCGCTCTTGTATGGTGGGAGAGGAAGCTTCAGGACAAAAGTAAGTGTGGTAATATTCTTTCCTCATGGTTGGAATTTAAATCAGCAATAAGGAAGAAATTTTATCCATTAAGGTATTTACATAAAGCAATGATGGAATGGAAAACCTTAAGACAAAGTAAAGGTCAAACTGTACAAAGTTTCACAAATGAATTTAGGAATAGATATCTTGCATTGAACATTCATTTGGATTCTTATGAAACTTTAATGAAGTATATTGGTGCACTTCACGGTTATATTCGTCATACTTTGCTCTTGTTTAATCCCACTAGCTTTGACAAAGTTTTTGTGCAAGCCACTCACCTTGAGAACATAGAGAAACATGTTCAAGAAGATCCCACAAAGAAACCTTCCAATTTCCCACAAAACACTTTTAAGAAGTTTAAAAGGAAGGACAAGAAGACCGCTACAGTGACGAGAGAAGGAGGAAAACCATATTGCACTCACTGCAAGAAGAGTGGCCACGATGAAGAACACTATTGGAAACTGCATCCAAAAAATAAACTGAAATAGTTCGATGGAAAAGGGAAGAAAACGACCATTGCTACAGTGCAACAAGATCTTGGTTCTGATTCAGGAGATGAAGGAAATATCATAGCGGTTGGAGTACAAGGTAAATATTCTCTTCATTCTAGTTCAAGTTCCAATGATGAATCTCATGTTGATGAACAAAAGAGGAATGAGTTATTTCATATAAGAGTTGTATCTAAATATACTAAGATAGATACATTATTTGATCTGGGTTCCCAAGTAAACTTAATATCTGAAGCCCTTGTCAAGAAGATGGGTCTTGAAATGAAACCACATCTGAAGCCTTATCCTCTTGGTTGGGTATGTGATAAAGAAAAAATTAATGTCACCAAACAATGTAGGATCAAATTTTCTATTGCTTCAAAGTTGATTGATGAAGTGGATTTGGATGTTGTACCACTTGATATATGTGGCATAGTGTCATGAAGTCCTTATCTTTATGATAGAAAAACAATCTTCTTTCATCATGAGAACAAATACCACCTTACTAAAGGGGGAGTGGAATATATTGTTAGAGATCACAACATGAGGGTAAATGAAAATATTCATAAACACTAATAAAAGATATGTACTCATGGTTGTCAGAGAGAAAGATGTCGGTACATCCGACGCTTTCCAAGGGTGTGATCCATATCATAAAAAGGAATTAATTGATATTGTTTGTAAGTATAATGATATTTTTCAGGAACCAGATGGATTACCTCCTAAGAGGGAAATCCAGCATGAGATACATCTTCAGTAGGATTCTCCCCTTCCTAATGTGGGCATGTACAGGATGTCAGTTGTGGAGATGACAAAGATCAAAAAGCAGGTATAGGGATTATTGGATCAAGGGGTAATCAGGCCCAGTTCATCTCCTTGTGGTTCTTCAATCATGATGGTGCCAAAGAAAGATGGCACATGGTGAATGTGTGTCAATTACCAGGCTTTAAATAAAATCACGGTGAAAAATCGATACCCTCTTCCTCATATAGATGATTTACTTGATCAATTGAAGAATGTTGTTTATTTCACTAAGTTGGATTTGCGCAGTGGATATCATCAAATCAGGGTCGCAAAACAGGATGCATGGAAAATTTCCTTTAAAATCAAATAGGGATTGCTTGAGTGGTTAGTTATGTCGTTTTGGCTTTGTAATGCTCTGACAACTTTCATGCGTGTGATGAATGATGTATTCAGACCTTTCCGAGATGACTTTGTGATTGTATATTTAGACGACATTCTTATTTTTAGCGGGACTTGGGATGAACATGTGAGGCATGTAAAGCAAGTATTGGATACTTTTGAAAGGGAAACATTGTATGTAAAACTTTCTAAATGTGAATTTGGCAAGACTTCACTTGTGTACTTAGGTCATATTGTAGGAGGAGGACAATTGAAATTGATCCTTCCAAAATTGATGTAATTGTAAAATGGCCTGAGCCAAAGAATGTAGCCGAAGTCTAAATCTTCTTAGGTGCAGTCCAATATTGGAGGAGATTCATTCCCAACTTCTCCTTTATATCATCTCTTTTGCATGCCTTAACCAATGTGAAGAACACTTTTCAGTGGGAAGGAAAGAAACAAAAAGATTTCAATATTTTGAAGGAGAAGATCAGTACCGCACCAGTATTAGCACTTATGAATCTTCAACAACCTTTTGAGATCGAGACAGATGACAGTGGATATGACATGGGTGCAGTATTGATGCAATATCGTAAGCCTATATGTTACCACTCTAAAACTTTTAACCAAGATGTTGTTAAATATCCTAGATATGATAAAGAGTTGTATGCATTAGTCCAGAGCGTAAAGAAATGGAAGCACTACTTGTTAGGGAAGGAAACAATCATACATACATATCACCAACCCTTACAATATCTTCAAGCACAGATCAAATTGAAAAATATCGACACTACAGGTGGATGGGTTTCTACAACAATTTCATTTGGTAATTAAGTACAAAAAGGGTACAAGTAACAAGGTAGTTGATATGATTTCTAGACCTCCTATTGTTGCTTCTATTGTTTTGAGGAATACTCCTTTATCTCACGATAACTATGTAGAACAATATGCCATCGATGAAGATTTTAAAGAAGTATATGCGAAGCTAACCCTTGGTGTACAGGTAGAGAAATATTGTCTGAAAGAAAAACTACTCTACCATCTTGGAAAGCTATGTATTCCTATAAGTGAACGAGTCCATTTAATACGAGAAGCTCACACTTCTCTTGTGTCTGGGCATTTTGGGGTAGGAAAAACTATGGATCATTTGCAGAGGTTTTGTTACTGGCCTCGAATGAAAGCAATTGTAACTAAATATGTAAAGGGGTATGTCAATGTGTTCTACTTGTAAGCCCACTAATAGAAAACTGGGGCTATACTCACCACTTATTGTTCCATCCTATCCATGGGAAAGTGTCTCCGTGGATTTTGTAGGGGGTTTACAATGACCAAAGAGGGTCATGATTATTTGTATGTTGTAGTGGATAGGTTCAAAAAGATGTGTATCTTGATGCCATGTAAAAAGTAGATCACTGCTAAGCAGACTGTTAATCTCTTCTTTCAACATGTTTGGGTTCACTTTGGATTACCCACATCCATCGTCTCATATCGAGATACTCAATTCCTTGGGGACTTTTGGACTATCTTGTGGAGAATGATGGAAACCAAATTGAAGAGGAGCACCACTTTTCATCCACAGACTGATGAAAAGACAGAGGTGATAACCCGAATAGTGTTACTTTTGCTTCGAGGCTATTGTAGCAAGCATCCCATGTTATGGGATGAACAAATACCCTATGTACAACATGCGTACAACCGAGCTTTACATTCATCCACTCAAAGTTCACATTTTGAGACATGGTTTGGGTACCTACCAAAGGTTTCCTTGGACTTGATGTATGGGAGAGATGTCGATGTGAATTAAGAATGAACAGAGGACAGAGCCCGCAATTTCATCCAGAGGATCCAACAGATACACCAGGCAGTCAGGGGACGATTGGAGAAAATTCAAGCATGGTATAAAGCTCGGCATGACAAGCACAGGGTTGATCATCAGTTCCAGGTTGGAGATCGGGTATCGCTTCACATCAGCAAGGAGAGATTGAAGGGTGAAGGAAAGAAACTCAATCCCATTTGTTATGGACCCTTAACTGTCTTGGAGAAAAGTGGTACCAATGATTTTCATCTGGATCTTCCACCTTACATGCAGATTTACTTAGTTGTGAACATTGAGAATTTGAAACTTTTTGAGCCTCCCATGATCATGGATCAAGATGAGGAAGTTCCAACACCTTCAGTTGATGAGTTTGCACTTGAGTACTTGGATAATCTATAGGAATATATCATCCTAGACAGCAGGACGAGGAATTCACGCAGGGGTGATGTTGATTATCTTCGAGTAGGCTTAAAAGGCACACATACAAGCAAGGCAAAGTGGATCGAGAAGGACAAAGTGAGGGGACTCTTCCCTCACTTACCAGCTTATTGATGAAATCTTTTGGTGGTCCAAAAATCTCTAAGTGGGAAGGCGTGATCCAAAAAGGATCCAGATAAGGCTAAGAATAACTCAGAACTCACAGAGGCAATTCAGGACACTCAGAATGGCTCCAGCAGGTAGAGAAAGGGAAAAAACTTCAAAGTTCCAAAAACTCAGTGAAAATGGCATGATTGTGAAGACCACGTTGCAAGTTTTCTAACAACGCAAATGGCTCGTCAAACGAAGTTACGGATTGAGAGATATTCACGGTCAAAGTTTGGTCAACCTAGCCCAGTCAGCAGGGGATGAGTCAACATCCGTACTGTTGATATCAGCATCTATATGGATGACATCATCATCTGTATAATGCATGTGGTAGGAGCAGGGGAAGTGACATGTGGCATGTTGACATCAACATGTTGACATCAACATGATGATGTGGCAGCACCAGAGGCTACCATGTGTCACCCGGTTATTGTCTTTTCAGACCGATCCATGGACCATTCGGATCGTTCCACATGGAAATCTGTATAGTCTGTACAACTGATGTGGCATGATGACATGGCATGCGGACTTGGCAGAGGGTAGCATGGCCCAATGAGAGGCCTTCACGTGGCCCAATCAGGGGTTGCCACATGGTAGGTGGGAAATGCCCAAGGACAACCCGTGAACGAATTTTGAAAAACAAAATGGTGGGTCTGCCAAATCTGGCGGACCACGCCAACTTTGGCAACAGTTGACAGAGCTTCTAGTGACACCACTAAAGTTAGAGGGTGGGTAAATATATATTTCAAATAAATATAACAAACACACCACAAACAGAGTCTGTGGGATTCGATCCCGGAACCTCCGCCTAAGGCCAAGCCTTAATACATCCACCCATAACCACTACGTCACGGGTACCACTTGGTACATTCCATCCACAATTAATATTAAAAGGTGTATTCCACCCAGCTATGAGAAGGGGTGTGAACCGTATGACATGTGGGCACAAATTTTGAGGCGATATAGTCATTATTCCAGGTTGCAGAAAACACAAAAACCAATATGAAATTCTTCTTGGGCCTGGGAGTGCCAGAGTCGGATTGTGGCATGGAGACACTAATTTTTGGGTAATTTGACGCCATGAATTCAGTGGTATTGTCTATTTTCTAATCTAAGCATTATTTTTGTAGCTTGATTTTAGAATGAGGTATACTTATGTATTTTTCCAAATTCTTTTGTTGAGTCAATGAAAGATCCTACCCATTTGAGAGTAGGACCCGGTGACGTAGTCCACCAGGGAGGAACTTCGTTATCAAGTTTTTGTGTTCAGATCTGATGCTTATGTCTCTTCATTTTTGAGTTTTCCCTTCTTTAATGGTGCACTTTAATTTATGTTCATTTAATACAATTCTTTATAAGTCACGATGAAAAGATCATGGATCATCGGTATAGCTCATATTCGATGAGTCCCTCATCACATGTTTAACGAACTTGAAGAAGGAGGGGTTTAGTCCCATACGGTTCCTTCAATGCATAAGTTTACGAGCCCAAAGAAGGAAATCTCGATGGTATTTTCACATTTAGAGAGTCTAAAAACATCTTAAAGAAGACTCCAACGGTGTTCTTTTTTGTAAATTTAGTCTCTCAAGCCCAAAAAAGTGTAAAACAATACAAGGGAGAATTCTTCTAGTCGAGGTTGACCAGAGTATTCATTTTTTCATAATTAGTCCATCCGGTCTGAAAAAAGGGTTAAACTTACACTGAATAGACTCCCTTTCAAATAATTTTAACAAGTGTGAAAGGAAACAAGCTCACTCAACAAAAGAGCTTAAACGAGACTCCAAAGAGTTCATTTTTCATATAGTTTTTACGAGCCCGAAAAAGTGATAAAAGTATACTCGGTAACTTATTCTCTTGTATTTATGAGCACGAGAAAGAACAAATACTAAGCTCATGGTTATTTGTTTCATTTTTTAACGAGATTGCGACAAAGAATGAAATTGTGCTCAGAGTGTCTGCTTCATTTTTAAACGAGCTTGAAACAGAGAATGAATTATGCTCGGTGTTGGTTTCATTTTTACACGAGCTTGAAACAAAGAATGAAATTATGCTCAGGGTTGGTTTCATTTTTACACGACCTTGAAACTAGAAAATAAACTATGCTTGAGGTAGGTCTCATTTTTACACAAGCTTGAAATAAAGAAAAACTATGCTTGGGATTGGTTTTATTTTTACGCGATCTTGAAACTAGAAAATAAACTATGCTTGAGGTAGGTTTCATTTTTACACAAGATTGAAATAGAGAAAAAGTATGAATGGGATTGGCTTCATTTTTACAAGAGCTTGAAACTAGAAAATAAACTATGCTTGGGGTGCTTGTTTCATTTTTCCACGAGCTTGAAATAAAGAACGAAACTGTGCTCGATGTGGTTGTTTCATTTTTACACAATATTGAAATAGAAAATGAAACTCTGCTCAGGGTGTCTGTTTCATTTTTATAAGAGCTTGAAACAGAGAACGAAACTGTGCTCAGGGTGTCTATTTCATTTTTACACAAGCATAAAATAGAGAGTGAAATTATGCTCGGAATCATACCCATTTATGGTTTTCTTCCCAATGCGATGTCCAGGGGTTGGTATTTTGAGTGATTCCCATCGATGAGTTTTTTCCCAACATGATGTCCAAAGGTTGGTACTTTTCCCCCAGCTTGATCGACACAAGCTAGTGGCTTAGCTCCAATATGATGTCCAGAGGCTGGAGACATGACCACCAAGCTTCATTGTTTCCGTCGACTCTTCTACTACACCTAAAACAACTCCTAGATACTAATAGGAATAGGTTCACTAGAGAGGGAGGAAGAAAGAGGATCAAATGACACAGGCGGATGAAATGAAGGTTCGGTACTACATCTAGGGAAATATCAAGTAGAGGGGAGTTTGTTTCATTTTTTAATGAGATTGAGACAGAAAGTGAACTATGCTTATCTGTATTTGTTTCATTTTTTAATGATCTTAACAAAGAAAGTGAACTATGCTCATTGGTATTTGTTTCATTTTTTAATGAGCTTGACATAGAAAAAGAACTATTCTCATGGGTATTTATTTAATTTTTTAATGAGTTTGAAACAAAGAACAAACTATGTTCATTAACCTTGAACATGGCTTCCAAGAGGTCTTCATCAAATGGAAGAATAATTATCTGGAAGGAATACATGTCAAGAGACTCACTCTTATCAACATGGGGTAGAAAAGGCTCCAATGTCCCTAGCGAGGGAGTTACCATGTCAATTGTCGGATCTAAATCCAAAGAAGATGAGCATACTGTGAGAGGATCCTTCTCATTAGAAATGGAAGGAATGGGACATGATGCCACATAATTAACATGTGGCAGGGGGGATACCACTTGCATATAAGGAACATTTAGGGGATTCGTATGTTCAACAGTCAGATCAGGACCAACAAATGAAAGTTAGTTAATGGTCACGATTTTTCCATTATGAGGGAAATGCATCACTCGAAAGAGTGTGGACATGACAACTTTCATATTATAAACATAGTCCCTCCCAAGGAGTAAATTAAATTCCAAGGGGCCTTGGACTACCATAACATCGACACAGACATTTTTCCCTCCTAAGGTGATGAATAGTTGAGGAAGGATCTCTAAAGGTTCATTAGATATTCCAATAAAATCCAATAGATCATGGGTCAGTTGCACAAGTTGAGGGGAACCAATATTTTTTCAAGCGATTGAGGAAAGAATACTAACAGAAGTGCCTTCATCTATAATAGTTCAAGGTATGAACTGATCATAACCCTACATAATGATTTGGAAAGGCAGGTTGGAAGGAAGGAGAGGCTTCGTCAGACTATTCTAATCAAAGGAAATGACCTTAGTACTTGGAGTGGGTTTCATTGAAAGGGATAAAATACCCCCTTGTCAGGAGAAATATGAAGTGACAAGAAAAAATATGTGCAGTATCCACTTCACTCTTTAAGGGAAGAGTGGGATCAACCAAGGATTGAATTGAACCGACCACTTCATCAACCAATGGTGGGTCGTGAGAGGACTCAAGGGAAGGAATTGGAGGTTGTTGTTGGGAAACAACAATGTCTTCCAACAATTTAGAAATTTCATCCATACGAGGGCATAGGTAAGTGTGGTGCATTTCCTTAGATAACCAGTAAGGAATTCTGACTGGACCCTTTTTTCCCCCAACCTGAAGTTCATTGATTGATGGGTTGTCATGAGAATGCCCTGCAACGGCTGGCAACACGGGTTGTTGAGAACCCATGGACCACACTTCCATGACCTTGGGAATACTAGGGCAATGCTTAAGAAGGTGGTCACCCTTACAAATCTTGCAAGGAAATTTTGGTTTGCAACATATGTTGGTCGACTTTTTAACATTATCATCCCCCATGGAAGTGGTTGGTTGATTACCCCTTTGCTTATTTTTCTTCTTTTTGTTATTTTATTTCTTCTCCTTCTTAGCCTCTTGGTTGCTAGCATTAAGGCTTTCACCAAGAGAGTAAGAAGAAGGGGAAGAAGATGTGATGGGTGAAGAAGGCAAAGGGTCAATAGGAGGTTGATCTTCTTGTGGTGGAGAACTTGCTTGAGAAGTAGCAGAGGCATTCAATACCAAAGGAGTGGAAAACAAACATACTGGTACCCCCACAATGAAACTGGGAAGACTCCGAGTAGAAATGTAAGGAGAACCAATATTTCCAAAATAAGGAAAAGGACAAGGATCCTCGTGAAAAGGGGTTCCTCGATTGGAAGGATCCACAATTTTTTCCATAGACACAGAATAAACCTAGGGTATGCTAAATCAAAGATCACACACTACCAAAGTATCTACAAGATAAGAGCAAGCAAACAACTCATTTATTACAGGGAGAAAGGAAGTAAGGATCTTTATTAAAGGAAGTAAGGATCTTCTTCCAACTGAAAAATGAAATGTTGTTCCAGGCTGCCTTTAATGATCTCAATGATGAATGTAGACTACTCAACCTCTGTTGAAGAAACATATAGGATGGACTACTGATTTGGAAACTTCTACTCATCATCTTTCTCTTCATGTCTACTGCAATTCCCTTTTGTCTGCAAGATGCTTTTGACATGTCAACGCTTCCAATAATCAATGTTACACTCACAATTGAATAGTTGTGCCTTCATTGACACCTGTATCTTCAATCACTTGGAATCCTCTGCATTTTTATTATTGCTTGTGAACAAAATCCCCCATACATTGCGATGTTTAAGACACTTTGTCTTTATATATATAAACAATTTCTATGATATATTGATGAAGTGTGTAGAATAAAGAGAATGGAGCTCATCATTGGGCTTGGTGTTGGTTTGACTGTTGCGATTTGAATTCGAGGCTTATTGTTCATGGAATCGATGAGATATGTAGGAGATTGGCTTGGCGTTCAACCAATTGGTGAATTGACATGTGGGCTGGGCTTGATTCAAATGTGTTTTCACATAAATCATAAAAATAGAACTCAGTGCGGCATGTGGCTTGATGTGTCAACATGTGTATCAATTCATAGCTTGACTTATGGATTGGATGCATAGCTTAGCTCGTGGGTCCATAGAAATTGAGAAATCTTTAGCATGAGAACTGGCCTAGTGTCTTAATTAAACATATGGCCTAGCTTGTGGCTTGACTTTGTATGTTCATTTGTAACCTAACTCATGGATTGGTTTTGAGTTCAATGTGCTTGACTGACTTAGGATTTGGCATAGGTTTAGAATAACTTCAAGCACCCATCATAAAAAATGCATATTGTTATTTGGAAATGTTAAAGCCAATAAGGCTAAGATTGTAGGCTATGTAACATTTATTTTTCCTTTTGTATTGCAGATAAAGAGGAAGAGACCAAAGGCTTTCTGGCAAAGAGAGATCAATGCAAGCTAAATCAAGAATTTGGAGATAAAACATTGGCCATAAGACTAAGGAAAATGACATGTTTAAGTATGAACAAATGAAAATACCTCAAAATTTTCAATGTCATTTGAGGAGATAATATATGGCTCCAACTGGGATGGAGACCTCTCTGCGAGGTTTCCAAGAACCTAGTAGTTCCAGTCGCCTTTACCATTGGGCATGGAGTCATCTAACCTTTACAACTGATTCCCTGCAAACCTGTAGTACGCTTGTAGCCTGCTCTGCTTATTCAACAACTGAACATGAAGGATCTACTTGCTCGGATGAAGAGCTTATTTTCTTCTACCTACTCCTACACTAACCAATAGAGGCAATTTGATCAAGTAAAACTGAATTTCCAATGCAGCCATATCACAAACTGATTTACTAATATCATACTTGATCTTGACCCGAACAATATAAGAAACCATAGCATGCAAAAATATAATTTGAACAAATGACAGAGCCCACTTTCATCTGAAAAAATTATTTGGACATTTATGCTTCTTATAGAACCCAAATAGTCAGCAATAGGGTCATCAAAGTCACAATGAAAAACCTCTCCTTCCCGTTGTTCCAACTAAAAAATGAAATGTTGTTTCAGGATGCCTTTAATGATCTCAATGTTGAATGTAGACTTCTCAACCTCTGTTGGAGAAACATATATGATGGATTGTTGATATGGACCCTTCTGCTCATCATCTTTCTCTTTATGTCTACTGCAATTCCCTTTTGTCTGCAAAACTGAAAGCTGAGGGCTACCCTTAGTATTTGCTGCAGATCTGGAACTGTCTCCTACTGATATGTCAATCTTATAATCATCTTTGTGGTTTTCAAAGGGGATAATCTCATCTTCATGACAACCTAAGTCAGTAGATGCATTTGATACAATGAAAAAATCATCAATGCTATGGTTATCCTCCTCAAGATCATCAATATCTTGGTTACAATGATAGATGTCACATATTTCAACATACTCTTCAAAGCTATCATTAACCACAACATGTATACATTTTTGATCATCTCTCTATGTAGCTAAAGAAACAAACTCTTCAAATTCATAACAATCAGACTTAAAGATAGTAAGAGAGTGTTCAGTTCCTTTATTATCCATTTGTAGTTCATGTTGATGGGAAAACACAACATCTTGAAGATCATTAAAGGGTTGTTTCATATTATGAGGGAGAGATATTTCTATATTTACATATTCAATCTTACAATGTAATTCATATTCATCACAACAATTATCAAATGCAAACTCATCTAAAAAATACCTTTTTCATTGCTCAGTGAATGCTCTGTGAAAATCCTTCAATGATGAAATGCTGGAAGGAGGTAAAGAAAAATACCACTGACGTGTATCACCATACAATGAATACATGAAAATCTTCATACGAACATCTTCATGTTGCAGATCTAATAGATCCATGCACTCATGAAACTTGAGGAGGTGTTCTGCAGGATTGTCTTCTTTGCTCTCCTTGAAGATAGGCATAAAATCTCCCCATTCTGACATATTAGGCACTGGATGTGAGAAACCAGGAACTAAAAAAAAATTGAGAGGTGCAAACCTCCGAGCCAAAAGAGCAGAAAATGCTTTTGACATCTGAATGTTGTGGAGTCACCACTGAATCCGTCCTTCATGGAGTCACCAGATAGATTATTACAATTGATTCTGATGTATGATCCTTGTCTATCATCAATGGATCATCTATGTGTCGTCTCCCAGAAAATCTGAGCTTCAGTCTCCTCTCCCCGGCAATGGTGCCAATTTGTTATCACTCCAAGAAACTCTTTGAGGTTGTAAGTCAAAGATGCTTGGTAACTTAAAGTAAATTTGTTTTTGTGTTTTTATATGTGTGGATCAATGGGATAACTTAACTACAATATGGTATCCAGATAGTCAAAATGAATAATCAAATAAACCAATGCCCTCAAGGATCAATAATCAGATAATAGATTTAAGTGGGTGAAGAAGAAAATGCTTATAAACCAGTTACACAATGACAGGTTTAATAAACAATGTAAGAAACTATTAATTAAGTTATGAACTGATTAATGAGATGATAGTCATTTTTCAGTTAAAACAACTTGACTAAGAGTACAGAAGAAGGGTGCAAATATGACATTAATAGAGAGAGAAACTTGTGATATATATTATCATATGAAAAGTTTGTTACAAAGGTATGGTTCCTGTATCCAAAATTGAACCCCCTACTTTATCAAAATGGTAAGTATTTATATCCCTTACAATAGATCTCAGATCCCTGAAAAATGGATCTGGATTTCTAAATATAGAAAACATAGTGTAAACTAATTACAATTAGGCAATTGAAAATCTACTTGATATGAATTGAACTGTCTTCAAAAGGTCTTTGACATCTAGTCTTCATCAATGTTATGTCTCTGATGTGTTATGGAGGAAAGGACACATGTCTTTAGTGGTTGGAAACTTTTCAACAGCTATGAACAAAGCTTTGTTGACCCATTAAGCATTCACCTCCTATATCTCCACGAATCTTTGAAACTAAATATTTCATGATTTGGTGATTAATATTTTTTATGCTCTCTTATCCTTTAAATCACCCAAAAAATTGCTTTGTTCGAGCTCAAATCTTCAAAATTCTTTCTCTGCGGTTTCACCAGCTATTTTGCCTTAGAATTTGCTAATTAGCTGATGAAAGCTCTACTTTTCAACAGTTAATTGGTTATAATTGTGCCTTCTGTGCTGGTGAAAACTCTGTTTTAATATTTCATGTTCAAAATCAAAAATCATTGTTTATTTGATTAATCTCCTTGCAAATTTACAGCAACTTGTGCCAACACCTGTAAATCTGGATGTGTGGTAATTTTTTGCCTTCAACTTTTTGATTTTCCTCTTCAGGCATTTAGAAAGAGAGGTGCTATTGGTTATATACTTCTGCATAATGAAAACTAGGTAGAAGAGCCCTACTACGAGTTCTTCTCTTTATTTACGAACGTTCTCTCATCAATGGCAGCAGATGTAAAGATGCACTTTGTGAAGAAAATTGCACAGAGACGAATAAACAGAGAAAATCAATGATCATGGCAGTTGCTTTCACACTGGCATTGTAATTTATGGCCGGTATAGTTCTTTGTAATAAGTAAGTAGCTGGGATAATTTAAACAGTGACTGCACCTTAAAGAAAACTCTGCAATCTCCGAAGGTATTTTTTCATTCCTTCATGCTCGTTCCCTGTAGGTTATAGCCAGGCAGAAAACCCAATCTTGTAGCTGCCACAAATGAAATGTTGACCCAATGTTTTTCCCCTTTGGAAAAGTAATCAAAATCTTCATCATCGATGATATCAAAATAGAGCATACTATTAATGAGGTTATCATATGCCAAAGAATGCCAAAATTACTGTATAATTATCATTCATGCTTATACTAGCATTATTCATAGTGCCCTTTGAAGATTTGATAGTATATGTACTCTTTGATCCAACATGCAAGAATAAAGGAAACCATCTTGGTGAATGAGGCTTTACAGATATTAACTGCAATAATACCCTTATAAATTTTGTTGCAAATTTGTTGCAGACTTGCTGCCATGATCAATATTTTTGTAATGTTTGGATATGGGAATCGATATCTATACGATCTCCTGGCATGTGATTTTTAATAAAAAACTCCTCTATGGCTGTTGTTTAAAATGCGTTGTGTATTTCAAGAAGACTAAACTCCTACGTGTTCTTTTGAAACCAATATCTTTCAACTTGATGCTTGCGCCACCTGTATCTTTAGATCACCTTCATAACAATTTTTCACCTCTACAAATGGCACTTGGATCATTGATAGGGTACCTGGAAAAAGTTTAGTTGGTGTATAATTCAAAACCCTGCAGCTCAGCACAAATCCTTTTGTTGGTGGCTCCTTTTCGCGGCAAGATGCTTTTGACATGTCAACGCTTCCAATAATCAATGTTACACTCACCATTGAATAGTTGCACCTTCATTGACACATGTATCTTCAATCACTTGGAAGCCTCTGTATTTTTATTATTGCTTGTGAACAAAATCCCCAATGCATCGGGATGTTTAAGACACTATGTCTTTATATATATAAACAATTTCTATGATATATTGATGAAGTGTGTAGAATAAAGAGAATGGAGCTCAGTGTTGGGCTTGGTGTTGGTTTGACTGCTCTGATCTGAATTCGAGGCTTATTGTTCATGGAATTGATGAGATATGTAGGAGATTGGCTTGGAGTTCAACCAATTGGTGAATTGACATGTGGGTTGGGCTTGATTCAAATGAGTTTAAACAATCAAGTGATACATAAATTATCAACCCAGGGAAGTCTTTTATTTCAAAGATAACCACGCACTATATATGCTAAATTCCAAAAGCAACTTAGTGTTGTAGTAAAGAAACTTTTACTAATTATACTTGCTTGAATGAACTGAAGCTCTGAATTAAATCACAGGAAAGTAACTTCCCTATTGCAGTTCCTTAAAGATCAATCTAAGAATCCTGGATTACATTAAAATAACACTTGCAATGGGAAAGAAAAACTATTCTGCAATCAGAGAACAGGACCCTTACTCTCAACAGAGACTTCAGCATTAACACTCTTTCATGAAAACAGTAATGCAGAAAACAATTAACTCTGTCTAACAGAAAACAAAGCCACCTAGTTCCTTTCTTTCTAAGCAGGAGCCTTGAGCCTTACTTTTGTTTTAGCACACTTGTGAGGTTGAGTTTTACAGAGAACAAGGCATTCTGATCCCTTCCTTTTTGAGAAGGGATCCCTAACCCATTTTCTGGCTAGCACTAATGAAAGTTTACAGAGAACAGGATGTTTTGGTTCTTTCCTTTCTGAGCAGAAACCCTTAACCCAATCCCTGGCTAACACACTTGCAGAGGTAAAGGAAATCTATAGAGGACAAGGTGTTGTGATTCCTTCCTGTCTGAGCAGGAACCCTTTTAACCAAATCTCTGGCTAGCACACTTGCAGAGGTAAATGAAATCTACAGAAGACAAGGTGTTGTGATTCCTTCCTGTCTGAGCAGGAACCCTTTAACCAAATCTCTGGCTAGCACACTTGCAGCAGTAAATGAATTCTACA
>ML803256.1:126521-138526 GCA_009831015.1 Picea engelmannii
TTGAAATGTCATTACTTGGAGAACTATCCTTCTTTTTGGGACTTCAGATATGTCAAAGCAACCAAGGAATTTTTATTTCTCAAACCAAGTATATCAGAGAAATGCTAAAGAGGTTCAGAATGGAAGATTGCAAACCAGTTATCGCTCCCATGCAAACCAGTTGTAAGTTGAGAACAGATGATGATTCAAAGTCTACAGATCAGAGGCAATATAGGTCAATGATTGGTAGCCTAATATATGTGACAACATCCAAACCAGATGTAATGCAGGAAGTTGGACAGGTGGCACGATTTCAAGCAGCACCAAAGGAATCACATGTATTAGCAGTAAAGAGAATCTTCAGATATCTCAAAGGAACAGAAGAGTTTGGATTATGGTATCCAAAAGGAAAAGATATATTACTTATGGCCTAAACAGATGCAGATTGGATAGGTTGTATTGATGACCGACGAAGAACCGGTGGAGCAACGTTGTAACACCCTATTTCCCCAAGCTTGTAAATATAACTGGACTGGCCAAGAACTATGGCAAACTCATAAATATGAATATGTGATGTAAAGGGACCTTGAGGAAAAGGTCAATGAATGTGAATGAAATTTTGAATTTATTGCACGACTGCTGAGAGGGGATGTGCAGAAAAGAGACCACGATGGCGGTGGAAGGCACCTGAAAAGGTGGCGTTAACTTCTACCAAGAATTAATACCATATTTTGACTCCACTGGCCTGGAGAACCAAAAGCGGCTCGCTGGCCCCCAAAATTTAATGTCTCGCAGGCTGGTAGGCGAGCGGCTTGATGAGGGATGGGATGGTGAACCACCCATCCGTAGAGCCGTTAGGCATGATCGGCGCGAGGGTAATCGTGCCACACACAACCTCGTGAGAGGATAAGGCGTATGGAAGAAGCGATTGAAGGGGGGCAAACGCGAGAGGAACTCTGGCATTACGCAGAGTGAGTGATAGCAGAGAGGAAGGATTGCAACCTTCGCTCCTGGTCACTGGTAGACAGAGAGACGCAGACTCACGACGTCGCAGTCTCATCTCGGTGGTGGCTAGTGGTAAATCCACTAGGAGTCGCTACACCTATGGTTGGGTGGAAACGAGCACCCCTCTTAGTAGTCGCACCCATTTCTGGTGTTATTTCTGATAAGTGTTTTACATATTGCGTCTTGAAATTCATAGAATGATATATATATGTATATTCTCATAGAACTGTGAAATTGTGAATGATTTATGTGTAAGAATGTATGTGCAGTGTTTGATAAGAATGAATAGATATATACTCATAACAGAGGAAACCATGCATGACGTACGTTGATAAAGGAATCTAATTATGCCTTGGTTGAACTAAGTTAGGCTTCCAGCCCGTTCTCGGGAAGCTGTTTTCCCTTACCCGTCTCCAGGGATGCCCCGGAATAGATCTCGTCACAGAGACTCTCCTTTTTTAGAAAAGTTCACCAAGAACCCAGAAAAAAAGGACTTGAACGTGCAAGTCTTAATAATCCTCTACGAGGAGGGACGACCCTCTTAAGATTTCGAAGTAGCAGCGTAGGGATAAGTAACGAATCGACGGATGAGATCTTGTCGGAAGACCCATGGTCATTCACGACCATCAGATTGACGGAAGTAGTAAGAGCATTATACATATTTCCCTTTTCCTCTATCTTCATGAATAGCGGGGAAATCAGGATCGTAGGTCCCCCAAGGTCCATGAGAACATTTGGACCGTTGATCCTTCCACATCTACGAAGTAGTGGAAGAATGCACAAGGTGGGACAATCTGAGTCGTTGGATCTCCTTCAGGAATCCCGTCGGCCATTGGATCGGGTTAAGATGCTCGATGTTTAGTCTCTATAGTATGCGCAGGAAGGATGGATCTAGACCGTTAGATCTTGATCGAATTACCCGTCAGTCGTCGGATCAGACTGGAGTTGTTCGGGGGTTACCATCAGGAGTCCAGCCATCAGCATATCGGGATTCTCAAGGACAAGAAAATCGAGACACTTCAAGTCTCGAAATGCCGGGAAGATCTGAACCGCCCGTTGAGGATACACGTGGCACAGATCGAGGTTTGCTATCGAGAGTCAGAATATCGACAGTCCTGGGGACAGGAGATCGGGGAAGTCCGAAGTAACAACTCCGGAAAAATCTGAGTTGTCCGTTTAGGGAGACAGGTGTCTGAAATCCATAGAGAGTCGGGATACTCAGCATCGGGAAATTGGAGTTCCTAAGGCAGTGAGAATGGGAACATCACAAGTCCCAAAACCCCGGAGGAATTGGGACCTTCCGTCAGAAGAGGATGCGTGGCAGCAATTGGCGCCGACGGGGAAGGCCCTGATAGGAAGATGTTGATCGGCGTTTTTGTCATTGGGATATCGGAAATCCTGATGACAATTTATATATGCATTTTGGAATCGCGACGCTTGAAACCCCGATGAGTGGGAGCCAGCCGTCAGTATATTAGAGAAGTAGGAAGCGCCATTGTGGGGGCCAGCTGTCAGCATAGCGGGAAGACGGGATTAGAAGGATTGGGAATCCCATGAGCCCATGCATTTTCGCATTGAAAGCCCCGTAGCCCCGACGAGGGTTAAGACTGCGGTCACGGGGATCGTGGTCATGTGAGATAGGAGCCTAGCCATGAGAGCTAGTGCATAAAGGACATGTCGGGATTCGAGGAATCGCGAGTCCTGGGGACGTTTACATTTCAACATTGGAAAGTCTATTATCCACAATTTTGGTCATCGTGATGATGTTATGATGATGGAAAATCAAGCTCTTCACTAAGAACACTTTCCTAAGAAAAGTTACATCTGTCTGCTTCCAGAAATCATGCTTTTAAGGGATGTTCACAGGCTACCTATATATCTGCCTGCGAGAATGCTTGATTCTCGCAGGCTGCATTAAGCTGGGGTGCGAAGGGTTTGCACTGTACCTAAATGAAAGGGTGCGAACATGTTCCAAAGGAAGGAAAAAGATAAAATCTCGAACCTTCTAGAAGGGAATCTTCTAGAAGCATGAGTTGGCTTCGAATGGTTGTTCAGGTGTTGGCATTCCAGATATCTTGGGATCATTCCTATCCAAGTAACTAATCTATATTCTCCTATATATTGAGGGGAATGATTATGGAAAAGGTTAGAAGCAAGCTAGCAAGAGATTGATTGGAGAATTATTGAAATCATGTATGAAGGACTGATGCTATAGCAGCTAGAGACACTAGCAAGGTCATCAAAAGCGGTTGATTTTCTTCATGCATGAGCAAGTGTGTGTGTCAGATCTAGGAGCCATCGAAAGGAGATCTACAACATCAAGGCTTAGGTTGTAAGTTTCACTTTCAATTAATTCAATACAGTAATATGTCCCTTTCCCATAAAGATGATGTCACTTTATTACATAACTCCTTGATCAAATGTATAGACTAGCTATTGAATATATTAATCTGCCTTTACTTCGATTGGTTTGTATTGTTGTGATTTGAACGGCGCAAGAGCATTGGAGCGAAGCTTGGAACAACAGAGACCTAAGGAAAGCGTTCATAAGGTATGTCCATGATCCTTATCTCTTAGTTCATTCAATAGGCTAGATCTAGGGAAAGTGTATTATTATGTCATGTTTTGTTCTAGATTCAGGTGGATCTAGGGAGATCGGTTTGTGTCCGCACTTACGGATTAATCCTGAAACAAAATTGGCGACTCCACTGGGGATTATTCCCTGTTTCTTTATGGTTTTTGAGTTTTCTATGGCCATTTTATCTATTTGCATTTTTCTCCTGTTTTGTCAGGGTCTAAGTCCTCAGGATATCCTGAGAGACCTTCTGGGTCTATAAGCCAGTTTGAATTTTGCTTGCATTTTCAAATTTTTTATTATCTTCAGGAGTTATCGCACTGTGTTCATTGACAGCCTGCGAGAACCAGTCAAGTTCGCACTCTACATATAGGGTCCAGTGCGAACACCTCGCACCTTTCTTTAAGGTGGCCTGCGAGAATCCTATCTTCTCGCACTGTGTAACACTGCTTGCCTGCGAGCAAGATTTTTGAAAATTTTGAAATTGAGTTTAGATTTTTTCAACTACTCAGATCTGTTGAATTACATATTTTTGGCTTATTGGATCATTGATTTATATATCTCTTGCTTTAGTTTGCTTGCTGGAACAAATTTAGGGCTTCAAGGTTCTTCTTGCCCTTGGTAGCTTGACTTTCGTTTCTTGGCTCTGTTTGGCATTTTCTTTCTCTCTGACTTCTGGAGTTGAGTGTGTCTGATTGGCTGAGAACCAGTGATTGGTAGAGAGTTAAGTTCTTGGTGTTTTCTCATTTGCTTGGCGGTTCGAAAGAACATTTTTCATTTGCATTAGGAAGATTCATTGGTTTTCTTTTTGTTTTTACTTTCATTGAAAGAGTTGATTGGGTTGTTATGTTTGATTTGATTTTCTTTTCTCGTTAGTGAGAGTTCTTCTTGGAAAGTGAACAACAAGTTTTCTTTCAAGATTTTGTTTTTGTCTTTTTGAAAACATTGAAAAATAAAATTTTAGAGTTTATTGAAGTATTTGAAAAAGACATTTAGAGATTGTTCATTGATAAATGATTGTTTGCATTGACATCTGAACGGAAAATTGTGCATTGCATTGTAGTATTTGAGTTGATTTGGAAAATTTTCTCTCTCTCCCATAGCTAGGATTCATGTAATGAAAAGAGTCATATTTAATTATCATCCTTGCATTATTTGGGTCAGAGTCACACATCATGAGTTTCACTTCCATTACCTTTGAGTAATCAACAGCTCTTAAAAACATTGCGTAATCTTAAAATTGATCTAGTAACTCTTTTCTAGGGATATTTTACACCAACATATTAGCTAGGCTAGTGCTTTGGAGTAGGAAGAGAGATACACTCTCCAAAAGCTCAAAAACACACAATAGCATCTTGAGTTAGGGAGTGTTAAATTCCATTGGCAACATATTGTCCTGGGACACCCTTCTAACACAAGGGTCAAGCACTAGGTCGCATTGGTGTTGGCAGAGTTACTAACCCTGCTTTGTTGACATCGATGTAGAGATTGCACGTATTACGGGGATCACTCCGAGGTATACCCACAATTATGAGTGGAATCCTTTGAGTTGGTTTCGGGCTAGATACCCTGCCCTTGCGTGTGGATCAGAATGACGACTGTCCCCCTAGGTTGTACTGTTGTTTGTGGTGACCTTAGTGGCCTATATCTCTAGGCTCTTACCCAAGGTGACTATGGAGGGGAAAGTCTTCATGGCACCTAGAATTGACGTTGATCAAACTCACTCGGGCTCCTTGGAGGGTATACCCACGATTATGTGTGGGAGCTTGCACCAGGGTGTAAGTCTATTAAGCAAGTCATCAACGTAACTTTTCCACCTTAGCCCCGCCCCTTCTCGTCTCGTTGTTGCGACGTTGGATTTCATCACCAACTAGTGGATTCAAAGTTAGAAGGTATTGTTTGCTTGGTGATTGCTTCCTAGATTTTTTTTACTAGTGAGTGTTGTTTATTTCTCTAAGTTGACCCTAGGAATTTTCTCGCGGAACTTGTCACTTGTTTATAATTGCTCCCCCACGGCGTTCTCGTAGAATGCAAGGATTATATCCAGAGCATTTGGACGATCCTCAACCTACTGGTACACCTGAGGGTTCACCCCATCAGATTGAAGTCCCCGTGGTTACTTCACCACACGGGGAAACCAGTGATGTTCCAGTTGTCACCACACCACTTCCACAAGTCGAACGAACTGACTCTCTAGAATATTTTCGAGTTACCAATACTATAGAGGACTATCGCATTCGTCGTGGTGAATGACCTTTTGGACGATTAAATCCTTCTGAAGAAACTGTTGTTACATCTTCTGAATCAACTGTTGGGCCTTCTCACGGTGTAGTAGGCCAAGATCCTTTTTGGTCCGGTAATTTCCGACGAGTTCTTTTCGGTACAGATTCACCCCCTGTTTATAAAATCAACCCTCCTGTGTCTCCTGAGACAGAGACTACACCCGAGACTACCACTTATCATTTTGTTCTTCCTCCCGAGATGGCCCATCTCGTGAATACTACGAGTGTCCAAACCGAGGTTACTGCAGCTACTCTTGCTCCTATCAATACCCAGTAGATACCTGATGTTATCCCAACATTACCACCCGGTTACCATGTGTTGAATGCTCTATTGAATCCTCCTAATCCAACACCTCTGCAAACCCCAACCGGTTCTCCAGGTGGTCCTCCTTTTCCTGGGTATGAGGTTCCTCGTTTTATTCCGACACTTCCACCTTTTCCTTCTGGTAATCCTAATCCTAGTGGCACTATTCCGACTGTTGCACCCAACACGCAGATTTTTGTTGGTGGACAGGGTGGTACAGTTCCTTTTCCTTTTCCCGGACACAACACAGTTACTACACAACCTACGGTTGGCACACAACTTCCGGGTGGAGCTATACCTACAGTAGGGGGACAAACCTCACCTTTTGGACAAAATATCCCTCCTGAATTGGCCCAGTATTGGAATCAACTTCTACAAAACTTTCCTCAAAATGTTGGGGGGAAACAAGTTGTCCCTACCGTTGGTCAACCTTATCCAGGGGTAACTAATCCTATTTGGGGTTCGGGTCAGACTACTTAACCACAGGTCCCTGCTCAAACTCAAGGTTACAATCCTTGGGGTTACTTTCTTATCCGGCCACCACCGAATCAGCCAGGGGCTTCCCTCTATGGACAGTCTTCTTACACTCCTACTGGTCTGCCAACAGGGCTTCCACCCCAAAGCCACCAGTACCCACAAGTAAACCGACAGTTACCTTTCCTTGCTACTTTGGATTTGCCAGATTTGTCTAGGATCCTAAATGAGCCTATTCGTCACTCTCCCCAATGGCCTGCTATTCCTGCTAAACTTCCATCGGATATTCCGAAATTCGATGGCAAGCCGGGAGAGGACCCAAATAATCATGTCATGAATTTTCATTTATGGTGTTCATCCAACTCGCTGATGGATGACTCCATTCGTCTGCGTCTTTTTCAACGAACCCTTACAGGTTCGGCTGCAAAGTGGTATATTGAATTGCCACGAGGTTTCTTTTCTGATTTCAACACTTTAGCTATGAATTTTCTCACACATTACCAGTTATCGATCCGTTATGATACTGGGATTGAGATCCTGACTTCTTTAAAACAAACTAAAGGTACTCATATCTCGGATCACATACATGAGTGGAGACAGAGACAACGTCTCATCAAAATTGAACTCCCTGATCAGTTACTGGCCAAATGGTTCACAAAATCTTTTGTGAACGAAATTGGTAAAGACATTGCTATGGGTGGTGTTGTTACAGAGGAGCAGGCTATAAGTCACGCTCAGTATCTTGATCTTGTTTATTCGCAAACGGGAACACTCTACGATTTACTACCTGAACTACCTCGTCCTGGTACTTCCAGCACTTCAACTTCTCCAGTTGCCTCACATGCGGCTGATGGTGTGATTGGTACTTCTCATACCCACTCACATTCTGTTTCAACTACAACCCCCAAATCCACATCTTCTAATGTTCAAAATGATCTGTCTCCTGCTCCTCCCGCCGGTAAAACCTCTGAAGTGAACGTTGTTCAATCTACCCTGACCAGTAAAAATAAATCAAAGAAAGGGAGAGGCAAGAATAAGGAGAGTAAAAATAATAATCAAAATGAACAAACCAAAACCCCTCCTGCTGAAGATCGGGATAAGTGTAAGCCACGATATCCTTTCCTTATCTGTGGTGATGATCACTACACGAAGGATTGTCCTCGATGTGCCGAGGTTAATAAGTTCCTTCAAGGGACGCCAAAACCATCTACGCCGGCAGTCTTGTCCCAACCCTTCCCATCTCAGCAACAGGCCTCTTTGGTCATCCATGACCAACCATCTACTTCTACGACATCATATGTTTTGATGTGCACCGGTGATTCTAAGAACAATGACATTGCCATTGCAACTAGAGCCAAAGACTATTCTCCATCTAAGGAGAAGGTGGATGATTTACCTCCTGCATTGGTACAACCCTCTCCAACACCTCCACCTACCAACGGTCCTCTTCATCTCGAATGATCGAGCCTTGATACAGTCCTATGACCCCCGAAAGGTGTCGTTAAGAAATTGGCATTCAATCCTCACGCTCGTGCGGCCCAGAACTATAGCATTGTCGAAGATCTGGCCCAAGCACCTTCATCGATGTCTGCCCCTGAAGTCCTTCAGTCTTGTCCTGCGCAACGAAGGGATCTGTTGAAATCTATAGGTGGAATTGATCCTACAGATTCGAATTTGATAGTCTTTGACTTCGAAGATCATGTTCCAAGGTTACCCCCACAGCTTGCATTTCAGATACAAGTTATTGTCTTAGACAAGAACATCTGTAGAACTGTTGTCGATGAGGGTGCCTCTACGTGTGTAATGTCTTTTACTTGTTGGAAAGTCATTGGCTCTCCTCCTTTAACTGAATCACAAAATACTTTGAAAGCCTTCAATGGCTCGGGTTTTAAGCCTTACGGTGTTCTTCCATCGTTGTCTGTTAATCTCGAAGGTAAGACAGTCCAAGTTGAAGTGGAAGTTTTCGATGCTCCCTTAGATTATAATCTTCTTCTTGGCCGTAGCTGGGTAGATTATATGCATGTTGTTGTATCAACACTTTTCCATGTAGTCCGTTTTCCCCATCAAGGAAAGATCATTACGGTTGATCAACTTGCCTTCTTTAATTCTGATACTCACACTGGAAACGTGTCGTTTATAGCTAAAACCCCATCGGGTTACGAGAATGTTGGAGTCGGTCTTTTAAAAGACTCTTCGTTAATGGGTAATTTTCCCATACCACCACCACCCGATATTCTACGCCCGTCAGTTGCTTCGATTAATATGATCTTCGTCGTTCCTCATGAGATTCTAGTGTCTTTTGACCCTTGGATAGTCCCTGATCCAGGAGATCATCCTCGTTTCGGCGACGTCATGCCGTTAAGTCCGGTTGAGTCTGCTTATCATGCGATTCAATCGGCAACACCTTCTACACCCTCTCTGGAGGAGTTGTCTCCTGATACTTTCCATGTTGTCTTTCCCACTGATGAGATGATCATGTCCGTCATGGCCGACACACCTTAAGATGATGGGCATCATCGTTCCATACTGTTTCTGGAACAACACACTCTCGAGAATTACCAGCGGATTTCGACTCCGTCGACCGTTGTTGTCATAACAACCGTTCCCATATCTACATGTGATGTGTTTGCAGAAGGGAACCTCAGTAATATTTCTCCCACGATACCCATTGATATTTCAGTTAAACCTGGGATAGTTGAAAATGTTCACATCGGAGCTTCGTGTTCTCTAGAGGAAATTGTCACCTATACTGCTTTGTTCAAGGAATTTCGTGATATTTTTGCCTGGAGTTACGAAGAGATGCCAGGTATCGACCCTGCTATTGTCGTGCATGAGATAAAAACTTACCCCGGAGCTAAACCAGTACGGCAGCGCCTTCGTCCTGTCCATCCACGTAAAGTGGCAGCCATCAAACTCGAAGTTGAAAAACTTCTTAAGGTCGGTTTTATTTATCCCGTGGCTTTGACAGAATGGGTTTCCAACCCTCTACCGATTGATAAGAAAGGTGGTAGTATACGTGTTTGTGTTGATTATAGAGATATTAACAAAGCCTGTCCAAAAGACAACTTTCCAACCCCTTTCATCGACCAGATCATCGATGATTGTGCCGGCAGTGAAATATTTTCTCTCATGGATGGATTTTCCGGCTATAATCAAATTAACATCGCTCCTGAGGACCAACATAAAACTGCTTTTATTTGTCCTTGGGGTACTTTCACCTACAGAAAACTTCTCTTCGGTCTTAAGAACGCAGGTGCAACGTTTCAACGTGCCATGTCTTATGCGTTCCACGATATAAAGCATATCGTTCAACCTTATTTGGACGATTTGCCAGCTCATTCTTTACACCGATTCGATCACCCTAATCATCTCCGAGCAATTTTCATCCGTTGTCGATTCTATCGCATTCGTCTAAACCCTCATAAGTGTGTCTTTTGCATAGAGTCTGGCCGCCTTCTCGGTTTCATTGTTTCACGTCAGGGGATCCGGGTAGATCCTATTAAGGTTGAGGCGATTCTTAATCTCCCTCCTCCTTCTTCACTGCGCCAGTTAGAAAGTTTGTAGGGGAAAGCAAACTTTCTTCATCGTTTCATCCCTAATTACGCCGAGATTACTCATGGTTTCACACGTCTTTTAAAGAAAGGTTCAGATTTTGTTTGGGATAAAGTTGCCAACAACGCTTTCGAAGCTTTAAAATTGTCCCTCACAAAAGCTCCACTTCTTTTTCCTCCTGATTATAGTCGGGATTACTTTCTCTATCTTGCTGCTTCCAAGTATACTATCGGCATGGTCCTCGTTCAGGAGGATGATAAGCATGATGAATATGTTATCTATTACTTGAGTAGAAGTCTATCATCAACGGAAATCAAGTACCAACATGTTGAGAAACTAGCTTTGGCTGTTGTTCAAGCAGTTCAACGTTTTTGTCATTATATTCTCTCCAGAAAAACTACAGTGATTTCACATTGTAACCCCATGCAACATATATTGACACGTCAATTGCTCGGGGGCAAGTACTCCAAGTGGATTGTCATTCTCCAGGAGTTCGACTTGGAATTCGATCGCGCCACGTCGAAGAAATCCTTAGTTTTTGTTGAGTTAATTTGTGATTTCCCCCACTCTGCCACGGAAAATGTAGCAGTTGATTCGTTACCTGATGAATCACTTTTCCTTATCAGTACCGACGATATTTGGTATGGAGATATCATTATATATCTCCAAACTCAAACTTTCCGGCCTGCTTTTTCTAGTGTTGAACGACGTCGCGTCCGTTATCAAGCACGTCATTATATTATCCTCGGCGATACTCTTTACCGTCGAGGCATTGACTCTGTATTTCGACGTTGTTTGACTTTTGAATAAGCTGAGAAAGCTTTGAATGACTGCCATTCAAGAGCATGTGGTGGTCATATGTCTGGGTATGCTACTTCCCAGAAGATCTTACGTGCAGGATACTTTTGGCCTTCATTGTTCAATGACTGCATTACTGATTTTCAGAAGTGTCATGCCTGCCAGACCTATAATCAGAAGATTTGGTCGCATCCTGCTCCCCTTCATCCTGCAGTCTCAGTAGGTCCTTTTGCAAAATGGGGCATTGATTTCATGACATGTCACCCTCACTCGGCCGGGGGGCATGGTTACATTATTGTAGCTATTGATTATTTTACAAAGTGGGCCGAGGTGATGCCGACATTCGATAATACTGGGAAGACTGCAGCATTATTCCTTTTCAACCATGTCATTACTCGTTTTGGTGTTCCTCAGGCTATCGTTACCGATCACGGTAGTCACTTTAGGAATTATATGATGTCTGAACTTACGAAAAAGTTGGGTCTTCGTCATGATAGCTCAACACCCTATTATCCACAGGCCAATGGCCAGGTCGAAGCCATCAATAAGGTTCTTATAACTATGATTCAGCGGATGATAGGAATACACAAAACTAGCTGGCACACGATGTTGTTCTCAACACTGTGGGCATATCGGACATCTGTTAAATCCGCTACGGGATTTACACCCTTTCGATTAGTTTATGGCATGGAAGCCATTCTGCCAATAGAATGTGAAATACCTTCTTTGAAGCTAGTTGTAGAACTCTTACCTAATACTTCTGTTGAAGAGGAACGTTTGTTGTATTTAATGTGATTAGACGAGACCTGAAGTGATGCCACTTTAGTAATAGAAGCCCAAAAGAAACGTGTTAAGGCACAATATGACAAGCATGTCAAGCCTCGTGTTTTCTCTGAAGGTGATCTTGTTCTTCTGTATGAACAGGATAAAGATGTCCTAGGAGCCGGGAAATTTGAACCTATGTGGCGTGGTCCTTACATTGTTAGCAAAGTTTTGGAAAAAGGAGCGTATGAGCTAGTTGATTATGATGGTGTAC
>ML803256.1:170778-194205 GCA_009831015.1 Picea engelmannii
ATACATAGCCGCAATACATTTCCCTCATAAAAGAGGGTTGCCTTCTAGGGAAAAAAAACCCTAACATAATCTCTATCGTTAGATCTGCGACCTTATAATGAACGGTCCAGATTTACAATGAAATTACAATATACTTTTACAAGACAATTTTTGCTCTGGGGGCCCGCTTGCCCCCAGACCCCCCAACCGGGGGGATAGCCCCCCCGGACCCCGCAGAGGGGGTACCCCCCCTCTGCACTCCCCCGCGTGGAAGAGTGTACATACTTCTGGGGTGTAAATACTTCATCGGGTATAAACATGGCTAAAAGTAAAAGACCTCTAAATCAGGAAGATAATCAGGCTCCACAACCAACAAAATAGGCCTCAGGAACAAGAATAATTTATAAGAGTACCTCCTTTCATAAGATCTTCAACTCCCGGGTATCAAACTATATTTTTTGGTTTATGTTATGCATGTAATAATTTTGGACATAAAGTTGTGAATTTCATAGCTAACAACAGGAACACAAACAACTTTGAAAGTCATACACAAAGGGGTTATCCAAGAAGGCCTAGTGAAACACAGAGAAGAAGTTACAATGGGTTTGAATCTTTGATCACTGAAGTGAAATGTTACAAATGTAACAATTTTGGACACATGGCCAAATATTGCATAAGGACAGTCCCTCCTAGAGAACCACAACAGAATAACAATAGTCACAGACAAGAACCTTAGAAAAGGACATGATAAGAAAGCAGGATCAGTATAGCAATGAAGAATGCACACTCGATCTGTAAGCTAAGCAGAAGAAATGTGTTTGGTATGTTGACAGTGGTTGTTTAAAACACATGAAAGGTGATAGAGATGGGTTTCTTACATTACGAAAGGAAAGAGATGGATCAGTCTCCTTCGGAAATGATGATTCATCTAAAATCATTGGAAAAGGCATAGTCAGAATTGGAAACAAGAATACCAAGGTAGAAAATGTTCTACTAGTAGAATATATGAAACATAATCTTCTAAGTGTGAGTCAAATGTGTGACCAAGGTCATAAAGTTACTTTCAATTCACAAAAATGCGAGATAAGAAAAGAAGGTTCAGGAAAATTGATTTCTACATCTACGAGAACTTCAAGCAACATATATGTATTAATTGAAATTGGAAATGAAAAGTGTTGTCTAGGAAAGGAAGATGAAATTTGGCTATCACATATAAGAATGGGTCACATACATTTTGATAACCTTGTCAAAGTCAGAAGAAGAGAAGCAGTCAAAGAAATGCCCCAGATCACGAAACCAGCCAACACTTTATGCAAGCATTGTCAACAAGGAAAGCAAACAAAGACCAGGTTCAAATAAAAGGAATATTCAATGACAAGACCACTAGAAATTGTGCATACTGATCTAGTTGGACCAACTAAAACAAAGGATTTAAAAGTTGATAAATACTTTATGTTATTAGTTGATGATTATACAAGAATGACTGCAGTTTGCTTTCTCAAGAATAAGTCAAAAGCTTTTTAAAAACTTCAAGATATACAAGGAAATGGTTGAAAATGAAATGGATTCAAAAATCAAATGCTTGAGATCTGATAATGGAGGAGAGTTCACTTTAAATGAATTTATGGACTATTGCAGCAGTCATGGAATAAAAAGGCAATTCTCCATTGCTAGGACATCTCAACATAATGGAGTTGTTGAAAGAAAGAACAGGACAGTATAAGAAATGGCTCAAACAATGCAAATGGATTCCAAATTGACAGATATATTTTGGACATAGACAGTGCATACAACAGTTCACATTCAAAATAGAGTAATGCTCAGAAACAACACTGAAAATAATCCCTACGAGCTATAGAAAGGAAGACCAGCAAATGTGAAGCGCTTCAGAGTTTTTGGAAGCAAATGCTACATCAAAAGAGAAGATGGAAAAATGGGAAAGTTTGACTCTCGTGTGGACAAAGGAGTACTTTTTGGTTACTTAAGTACAAGGAAATCATACATGTGTTACAATCTGAGATTGAACAAATTTGTAGAAAGCATCAACGTAACAATTGATGAAACAGGCAGACCAGAATCAAAGGAAGAAGAAAATGAATCAATGGAACAACTTTTCGAAGAAGAAGTAGAAGATGAAAAGGAAGTAGAAGAGGATGATGAAGAGAATCTGACAGAAGAAAAAAAAAAGTTTAGCAAGTGCCTCCAAAGACACCTAGCAGACGAGTACAGAAGAATCATCCTTCAGATCAGATTATCAGAAACAAAGATCTAGGAGTTGAGACTAGAAGAAGAATCTTTTCACAAGAACAAACACACCTAGCACTCACATCTATGATTGAACCAACGTATTTTGAAGAGGCCAGAAAGGATGAATTTTGGAACAAGGCCATGGATAAATAATTGCATCAAATAGAGAAAAATGACACTTGGGAATTGGTTACAAGACCAAAGGATAAGAATGTGATCGACATAAAGTGGGTATACAGGAATAAATTGAACGAATATGGACAGGTTACAAGGAACAAATCTAGATTGGTATGTAAAGGATATGCATAGGTTGAAGGAGTCGACTTTGAAGAGACATTTGTCCCAGTTTCCATAATGGAAGCAATCTGATTGCTTTTAGCTTATGCATGCTCCAAAAATATTAAAGTGTATGAGATGGATGTAAAATCATCTTTTCTAAATGGGGAACTTGAAGAAGAATTCTACATTGAACAACCAGAAGGATTTCAGTTTTCAGAGAATGCAGACTATGTGTGCAAATTAAAGAAGGCCTTGTATGGTCTAAAATAGGATCCTAGAGCATGGTACTCTAGACTGGATAAATATCTACAATAGGCAGGGTTCAGAAAAGGAAGTGCAGACAGCAACCTCTACATCAAGGTAAGTCGAGGTAATATTTTATTAATTGAAGTTTATGTTGATGATATTATTTTTGGTAGTGATGATGACAGGGTAAGCGAGAAATTTGCAAAGGATATGCAGAATGAATTTGAAATGTCATTATTTGGAAAACTATCCTTCTTTTTGGGACTTCAGATACGTCAAAGCAACCAAGGAACTTTTATTTATCAAACCAAGTATATCATAGAAATGCTAAAGAGGTTTGGAATGGAAGATTGCAAACCAGTTATCACTCCCATGCAAACCAATTGCAAGTTAAGCAAAGATGATGATTCAAAGTCTACAGATCAGAGGCAATACAGGTCAATGATTGGCAACCTACTATATGTGACAACATCAAGACCAGATGTAATGCAGGCAATTGGACAGGTGGCACAATTTCAAGAAGCACCAAAGGAATCACATGTATTAGCAGTGAAGAGAATTTTCAGATATCTCAAAGGAATGGAAGAGTTTGGATTATGGTATCTAAAAGGAAAAGATCTATCTGTTATTGCCTACACAGATACAGATTTGGTAGGTTGTATTGATGACCGACGAAGCACCAGTGGAGTAGCATTCTACTTGGGTGAGTGTTTAGTATCATGGCTAAGCAAGAAACAATCATCGGTATCTCTATCTACAGCCGAGGCAGAGTATATTGCAACAGCATCATGTTGTACACAGGTTCTTTGGATGAAACAAACTTTGACAGATATACAGGTTGATTATGATGATCCCATTCCAATCTATTGTGATAATACAAGTGCCATCAGTATCTCAAAGAACCCGGTGATGCACTCCAAGACGAAGCACATTCCAATCAAGTATCACTTTCTACGTGAACAATTTGCAGAAAAGAACATCATAGTTGAGTATGTGGGCACAAAAGAACAAGTGGCAAACATCTTTACAAAACCACTTCCACGGGAAGCCTTTGAGTATATTATCCAGAGACCCGGAGTTATTTCTACTCCAAAATGAATGCTTATGTTATATGTCTTATATGTACACAAGGAAGAACCATAAAGAGGATAGTTCAGTCATGGGGAGCAGCCCTGGATGGAAATATACATTTTCCATTGATGACAAAGAGGGAGAGATTCATCAGATGTAGAGGATAGAGGCATGGTTCTAGGAGGAGCAATGGTCACAGAGATGCAGAGGACAGAGGCATGTTTCCAGAGGGAGCATGAGTGATATGACTTCATTATTGCATGACATAATTTCAATATTGTATCAGAGTGTTGCCATCAATGCCAAAGGGGGATATTGTTGATTAAGGTTGGTTGTCAATGATGTCAACCCTTGAAGAAATTCTGGTAGCACAAAGGTTTTGGTAATAGACCCAAGGTTGTTTCATGTATAATGGTATGAGTTTTAATATATTTGAAGGTAATACTATTCTATATGGATAGTACATGTCATGTCATTTCTGGTGGTATGTTGAACGTCACATAAATCCTCACGGTTTGAGAGTTATGGTCTTATGAAGTTGGAGGACCCTCATATGTTGTCTTCAAGCCCCAAAAGGTCAAAGAAGTCAAATAGCTTGCAAAGAAAAAATTATTATTTAAATGATAAAGTAAAGTGACAAAGTCAAGAAGGATTATTTAAATAATAAAGTGAAGTGACAAAATCAAAGAAGATTATTTAAATGATAAAGTGAGGTGACAAAGTCAAGGAGGAATATTTAAATGATAAAGTAATGGAGAACTTTCTAATTACGGAAATTTGTTAACCCTAAAAATGAGGAAAATAGGTTAAGTGACCTATAAATGGGTTAAGTGACCTAGAAATAGGCTAAGTGACCTAGAAATGGGTTAAGTGACCTAGAAGATGGAGAGTATAAATAAGAGGCAAGGCTCTCTCATTTTACATCACACTTGAGAATATTGAATATATATAGGTGACTGAGGTAACCAAAGGATATCTAAGCCGAATTTCAAAGGGAAGGTGAAGAAAAGAGGGTCAGAATTCAAGGGAGGATAAATTCTTTTGATGATGCTTTTTAAGGTATGTTATTTGCAGGTCATCTCACCATTTTCGCAATAACATTTTTTATAGAATTAATCAGACCGTGATATTGATAGGCCATTGATAAAACATATCCAAGTATCTATGGTAAAAAATCCATCTTGTGGGTCTTTGTATTTTTGGAGTTACACTCCGTGGAAAATAGGGTTTGTGGCTAGTCCTAAAACTAGTCTAAACATGTGTTTCGGGTAAAAACGTCATAACTTCTTCATAACAGATACAAATTTAGTAAGAAAAAAAAATTTGGTTAGAGTAAATTATGTAGTATTCTATGTAACATTTCCAGATCGATTCAACAAATATTCTGTGTGGGGCACGCTCTACAAGGTCGCTCTCTAGAATAATCCAGAATTCAGCAAGGTATGCCATTTTTACTTTAACTCCTTTTATGAGAGGTTCCAAGTAGTGACACATGGATGAATTGCATAAAACACATTGAAGAACATTTTGTATCAGTTTCATATCTTTATTCATTACAGGTACATATTTAATATTATTTCAAGTTAGGGTTATTGACTAATCCAAAACTAGTCATGTGAGACTAAAGAAAAGTTTGATGAAAATGCTAGTCTCTTGTTGTTAAAGTTAAGGAAGGTTTGCAGGTATGTGATCATATAAGCCAGGTCTATTATAGAGTTACAAATCATATTTGTATGATGATATTGATGAGGGCTTTTGGTTGAGGTACATGTTGGGTACATAGTTGAGACAAGCAGTTGATGAGTTGGCACATACATGAGGTGTATAGTGATGATGTTAGTACATATTGATGAGTCATAGTTGATGAGTAGTTGACACATGATTGGTACATACTTGGTACATGGTTGGATGCACTTTTTTATGGTACATGTTGATTACAGGTTGTTTGGTACAGATTGGTGCATGGTTGATGCACTTGTTTATGGTACAGGTTGATTATAGGTTAAGGTACAGGTTGATGCATGGTTTAGGTTTATTGGTATAGGTTTACAGTGGTATATCTCATAGTGATAGTGTGACAGTGGTTCCATCATTCTACTTCTACTTTAGGGCGATCGGACGGGGCAAGGACAGGTGATTGTAGCCGGAGATAATAGGGAGTTGTAGCCTCCTTCTAGTTGTAGCTAGAGAATAGGGGAGTTGGAGCTCCAATAGTTGACATCAACGACAACCAGCAATCTATACCAACTATCCATCAACCTAAGCCAACTGTATGAAAAAAATTAGAGTGGTGCAACTGAAGCGTGGTGGGCCCATAACCCATTGTCGGATTACTGAGAGGGGGGTGAATCAGTAATAGAGAAATGTAATCATATTTAACCATATAATCCAAGTGTTATATCAATGTAGCATTATCATCCAATAACTGCAGAGTAAATAAGCAATGCACAAATGAACAATCATACACATACACAGTACACCAATGTTTTACGTGGAAACCCAAAGTGGGAGAAAACCACGGAATGCAACTGATTTCTCAAGGAACCTGATCTGATACCAATTGTTGGATTACTGAGAGGGGGGGTGAATCAGTAATCCAAAAGAAGGGGCAAGGATGGAGAGGTCAAACCTCTCTTAATATTGGAGGATTGTATCTTCCTTTTGGAGGTTTATCCCTCCCTTTATATTTGGAAGTTGTAGCTACCTTTGGAATTCATTACTTCCCTTGAACAATAACTATTGGTTATTTCTCATATATTGTGCATGGTGTATTGTGGTGTATTGGTGTAACTCTTCTACTATTGTTCATTTCTCATTGGATACAATTGAATGGTTTAAGTATAAGTTGAAAAAGTTTTAAATTGTACTTGATACTGATTCACCCCCCTCTCACTATCAACAATTGGTATCAGAGCGGGTTACCTTCAGTACAGTTTAACCACTAGAAGGAAGATCCTAAGAAGAAATGGGAAACAACATTCCAAATGGGATTCCACCATTTGATGGAAGAAATTTTGAATACTGGAGTAATAGAATGGAAACTTACTTGAAATCTCTTGGGGGGAGATGTTTGGTTCTCAGTTGCTTCAGGATACAATGCTTTGAAGAAACCAAAGACTCCATCTCAGAAGGAACAACAAATTGGCAATAGATATCATCCTAGATGGATTGATAGATTCAATGAAATCCAAGGTGGGATCATGTGCATCAGCAAAAGAGATTTGGGACAAGCTACAAGACATTTATGCAAGGGAAGAAGCAGAAGAAGAAGAAGAAGTTGAAGCAAATTACAACATCTCAGATTTCAAAGAAGCAAATAGAGGTCAGTTATTTTTCTTTAATTGTGAAGGATTAGGACATGTTGAATTTGAATGTCCTCATCCAAGGATTGAAAGAGATGACACTGAAGAAGAAAATTCCAATGAAGAATAAGAAAATCATGAAGCAGAAATGATTCAATAAGAAGATGAGAATCTTAAAAAGTTGAAACATGTTGAGATTGAAAATAGAAAGCTCAAAGACACGCATAGAAAACTAAGAAGTGAATTGGGTAGTTGTGAAAAGATAGTTGTAAGCTTGAAAAAACAATTAGAATACTTTGAGAAACTAAGAGAAGAAACCATTTCCTTGAAAACTCTACTCGAAGAAGCAAGAAGAATAGGAGAAGTAAGGAATGTCCAAATGATGAAGAAAGAAGAAGATTGTGAGAAACTTGAACAAGAAGTTGTCTCATTGAGAAAGAGCTTAAGAAGCTCTCAAGTGCCAAAAGACTTAACACATCTTGGATGCATGGGTTAAAATTCATACAAACAAGATGCAAATACCAACAAGAAGGTTGAAGAAATATCTACACAGATAGTTGATGAGAAGTGGACCAGGATACCAGAAAGAAGGAATGATTACAAAAGAGATGAATATCCAAGAAGACCTCCTACCTTCAGGAATCAAAGAAGCTTCAATCGGTATGAAGGAAACTATAGAAGAGTAGATCATGAACCCAGATGGACTACATCACAAAGAAGGTCACTTACTCCCAGGTATCAAAACTTCTTTCTTGGTCATTGTTATACTTGCAAAAAGTTTGGACATAAGGCAATTAATTGCAGAATCAATGAAAGGAACAACTATGCAAGAAACATGAATGGTGTAAATAGAAGATATGGAAATAATTGTGGATTTGTCAACAGAAGCTATAATTCATTTTCCCCATTGATGAACAAAAATATTGTATGCTACAAATGTAATTATCTTGGTCACAAAGCACGAGATTCCAGATATATGAATGAAGATGTCCCTATGCCAACCACAGTATGGAGAAGGAAAGAGATTCCAAATAATGAATATTGTTCAATATCATTGATTGTTGAAGGATTGTAAAGAAGAATATGAATGGTACATAGACAGTGGATGTTCTTCACACATGATCGGGGATCAATACAAATTCATCAGCTTGAAGAGAAAGGGTGGCAATGTTGCATTTGGACATTACTCATCTGCCAAAATACTTGGAGAAGGTGTAGTAGAGATTGGAAGCAAAAATCTAAAAGCAAATAATGTCCTATTGGTTGAAGACTTGAAGCATAATCTACTCAGTTTTAGTAAAATGTGTGATCAAGGATATACTCTCACGTTTGACTCACAAAGATGTAAAATCAAAGAAGAAGGTTCAGGAAGATTGGTTGTAGCTGCAATAAGAAGACCAAGTAACATATACATCCTAAAACCAATAAAAATCTCCAAGGAAGAAAGATACCATAAAAATGAAGTGTTATTAAGTGTTATATGTTCAGGGGGAGCATCCCCAAAGAAGAGAGTTACCTTTCGCCATTAAAGTCAGGGAGAGAAACCCCACCCTTTTCCATTGATGTAAAAGGGGGAGAGAACTTGGTATCATGATGACATGGGGAGCATGAATGTTTCCATCAATGACAAAGGGGGAGATTATTGGAATATTGGTTGTTGTCATTGATGTCAACCCTATTCGTTGGTTTTGGACCGCAAGATTGATGAAGGTATTTGGACATGAAGGACAATGCACATGCAAATACAACACCCATGGTTGGATAGTATACATCGTGTTTTTTTTTTTCATTGGTAGGTGGAACATCATGTTTTTTTTTCCATTGGTAGGTGGAACATCATGTGGATCCTCATGGTTGAGGAGAAATGAATTTTTGAAAATGACAAGGTGAATTGAATAAGGAAGTACAGGTCGGCCCTGAAGATAATTAAAGAAAATAATTACAAAATAAGAAAGTGTCAGGTCATCCCTAATGTTAAAAGGAAGTGACATAAAGGGTATAAATACATATCATTATACATTCATTTCAAACACACACAAGTCGAATTTCAGAGGAAATATGAAGTAAATAAGGCCGAATTTCAAGGGAGGATGAAATCTTTTGGTGATGTGTTCTAAGGTATATTATTTATAGGTCATCTTACCATTTTCGCTATAACTTTTTTTATAGAACGATTCATATGGTGAAATTGGTATGGTAATGACAAGACATATCTAGGTACATGTGGTAAAAATTTCAGGTCTTAATTCTCTATAATTTGGGAGATACACTCTGTGGCAGATAGGGTTTTTTACTAGTCCTGAAGCTAGTCATAAACAAGTGTTCCAGGTAAAAAAGTCATAACTTCTTCATAGAGAATCCAAATGAAGTGAGACCAATTGCATTGGAAATAGTACGGGTTTTAGTTTCCTGTATTTGAATTTCAGAATCTGATGTTAAATATTGAGCGCGGGGCATTCTATACAAGTTCACTCTCCTGAATAAATCGGAATTGAATAAGGTCTACCATTTTCTCTATAACTCCTTTTTGGCAGGATTCAAGGAGTGAAACTTGGAGGAGTTTCATAGAATACATTGAGTAATATTATCTACAGGATCAGAGTATTCCAAGAAGTGAGGAATTGCAGAAGTTGAAGAAGTCTCAGGAAGCATTACCAGGTTCTATGTGATGGTTGGTTGATGGTGATAATTTAATGTAAAGTTTTATTATCTTTCCTATATTCTTGGGTGGAAGGAAGGGGAAAGGATGGAGAGGTCAAACCTCTCTTGATATTGGAGGATTGTATCTTCCTTTTGGAGGTTTATCCCTCCATTTATATTTGGAATCTATAGCTACCTTTGGAATTCATTACTTCCCTTGAACAATAACTATTGGTTATTTCTCATATATTGTGCATGGTTTATTGTGGTGTAATTCTTCTACTATTGTTCATTTCTCATTGGATATAATTGAATGGTTTAAGTATAAGCTGAAAAAGTTTTAAATTGTAATTGATATTGAATCACCCCCTTCTCAGCATCAACAATTCCATATATATTTTACATGTTATTTGCATTGACTGGGAAACTAAACCTTCATTGATCTTGTTGTAATGTCATATTGCTTGGAATTCCAACCATGTTGCTTCATCCAAGCTAGTGAAACTAAATATGTCATCCAATGCACTCGTAACATACACATGGGAGATAAATTAAATATGAGTGCATATGCATGACCACATAAAAACCATAACTACATATATACACAAGGTAAACACAACATTAGAGCGTATAAAATTGTAAAACATAACACTTATATTTTGTAAAAGCACCAACTAGTTGCAGACCTTAGACTTTCCACCCATCCATAGACTTTGGTTCTTATGTTCTCTCAGCAGTAGAACACCCATGAGCTAAGGCTATGACTCCACCAGGAAAAAGGCTTCCTAAAGGCCAAGTATGGTCTCACAGATAATGCAAGTAGGAAACTAGACCAAGGTACCAAACCCATAAAAAAATTCCAACCAAAAAACTCTCCTTCCTCTCAACCTACACAGCCCAAGGAAGTGAATCCCTTTCTCTGCTTTGCAGAACCTCAGGTTGTCCCATTTCCCTTTCGAAGCTCCAACACAAGTCAGACAAGAAGTCTCTGAGTTGTGGCTCCAGGAACTCCAGTTGCACTAATGGACTCTCCAATTTTCCTCCGGGCCTCACACTATGGAAAAATTACTCATGCAATTATCAATCCAGGGTTGTAGCCTTCCCCAAGGAAACCTAATGAGAATTGTCCCTAGTGATCAAACAGGACTCACCTAGAATCCTCAAGGTTCTCAAGGTCATGGGGTCTTAGTGGATCTCCAGGCTCACACCCCACTTGAGTTTACCATAATGAACAAGGAATGACACCGTTTCCATTATAAATAAGGCTTATGTATCCATGTCAACATTTTCACATGTGCCACCCATGTAGCCACCTTCCCACCACTTGGGAACTCATTCCATTCCTTAGGAAAATAGGATAAAACAACATGAATTATGACTTAGGGAATATATCACATGAGTTTATAACTTATGCTAGGATTATTTTAATATTTTCTTAGCTTACCCCCCTTGCTAAACCCTCTATCCCCCTCGACTTTCCCTCTTGTGGAGTCCTATCCCCCCGTACTTTTTTGTCCTATAGTCTGCAGCCATGATGTATTTTATTAATATATCATAGTGTGATTACAATTTACATTGCTAGGATCAATGGCCTTTTCTCATACAAGATCTCTAGCCTTTCATCATTACAAGCTCTCCATCCCAAAATCATAATGGCTCACTAGCCAACATATCATATGTACATATACACATTTCAAGTTGGGGTATTACATTGATGTTGCTCAAAAGAATTGTCTTCCCCTATTAATGTTTCTTAACTTATCACAATCTGTAGAATATGTTTGCTTGCACTCCATCGAACACAAGATCGTTTAACAATACTAACCAGACTAGTCTTTTTACAATGGTAAACACAATGAATAGGTGCATTATATGCCCACTATTAAACCAATATACTTCAATAGTTACAACATTCTCACAATCAATGTGTTATTCTACCAACACTTTACATTTTCCATACAAAGTAACTAGACATATATGTTCCCTTTCAACTCAAGCTAAAGTATACAGCCATCTTCTATCATGATTGCACTTTGCATGTGAAGGACTATTGTTTGAGGGCAATGTATTTTCTATGTATGGCCTTATTTGTTCTAAGTAAGTCACTTATCCTTCCAAGACAACTCTATATCACACTTACCTCATTGAAAAAAATGAAAACTTAATATAATTGTCAATATTCAAAACAATTTGATACCGCACTTCTTGCCAATCCTCCAACCTAGAATGAGTGTCTAAATAAAAGAATTTGAAATCAAAGAGAAATCAACTATGAAAGAGGTGATGTGGACTATTGCCTCCAGCTAGGCTCACAAAGTAGTAATGAGAGGATACTCATTATTTTCCTTCCGACTTTACTTTGATGTACTTGTTCAAAAATGCTATGCACAATGGTTAGAAAGGATACCGTAATTTGTATAGTGGTTGTATCAACTTTTATTGATCCCTTAAATGACTGCAAAACTAGAGAAAACTTATAGTATTTTGCCAAGAGCATTATTCAAATAATATTTGATTTTAAAGCAACTTGCGCTCCACTATCTTTGCAATAGCCTTGATTTGAAGTTGCCCTTTTTTGTGTGTTTCTTGTTGTTGTATAATAATTATAACTAAGAAGAAAACATCACTCAATGTATGTTAATGGCACGCTTAGAGTGAGAAAAAATTACTTGACACCTTTTGAACCATTATGTACAATGTGCACTCAGTTGATTCTAGAATTACATCTTCTACCAAATGGATCGACTCGATTTGCTCATTCAAGTAAAAACAAACTGTTAGATAATATGATCACATTTTATGGTGCACAATGGAAAAATATAATAACAAGATCAATGGCACTTTGTAAAATCCCCTGTTGAAACAATTATTTTATCAACTTGCTATAATTTTCTAAGCATAATATAAACATGACATCTTGTCCACATTGTATGAGTTGTGAAATTTGCATCTAAATAGTGCTTTTAGAATATCAATTGACAATGTTATCCTTGACATTAAGGAAGTTTAAATTTGTACCTTTACTTTACTCTTGTAACTATGTGAACCAAGAAGACAAGAAAAATCCTATTTTTTGTTGATAGCATTATGATGCTACACAATGCTCAACTTAGAACTATATAAATAAGTATATTTTGCCTTCATTGACACCAAAAAGAAAACTCTACATGTGTCAAAGAATTTATGTTGCATGATTTGAATCCTTGGTACTTGTTTTGAGCATGTCTAATTTGTTATATGTTATATTGTTCAAATCAAAGCTCATCATAACCACTTTAATCAAGCTTCCTAATACTCGTGCTCCCGACTTTTTCAATGTTGTTGATTTCAACCTCCCAATCCTTTCCCATGCATTATTCTACACAATTGAGTTCCTTTTTTACGTTAGAGTTTATTAATGTCAAATTGAACTCATTCTTCCATTTTTATAGTCTGTTAAAGCAAATGCATAGATTTTGTTACTTTTAATCGTTATCACATACAAATTTGGTAAAAGTTGTCACGCGGTTGTTGAATTTTAAACCTGGAAATAAATCTAGCTTTGAGTTAGAATGCACTAGTCTTTTCACTGTTCATAGCATCACATTTATAATTTACTGCGCTTTAAAGGTTGAAAATTTATGTGCATATTGGCCCATCTTATTTTTCTTTAAGTTTCACTTGATTATTTATTTTGCAAATACTTTAATGAATCCATACAGATGGCCTAGGGTCTCTATGCTTTCAAATTGCAAGATAATATGTTAATAGTTGATGATTGTCTTTATTTTTTTTCAATAACTTCTAAGATTTCATTTAGATATGTTTATGTGCTTACAACTATGTCATCCTATTTGTTTCTAGGTCCAACTTTGTTTTGTATATCTTACATTGTATACATGCTTAGTGCATTCCAATTTGTGTTCACCCCTTCTATTTGTTTCGTTATGGATAACATTGCCATCTTAAAACCTAAAAGTTGGCATGCATGAAGATTACATGTTCTTGTCTTCACTTAACTACCAAACAATGAAATAATGATAACATGAACTACAAATTTTTTCAATGCTAAAAAATGTTCTAATTTGTTCTCTATTTTCAACTTATACGATAGTATAGATATAGGGTGAGCTTACTCTACTAGAGTAAGATATTTGTAAAGCGCCTATGACAAAAACATAAAAAAAATCTTAGGATATTTAGACACTTAGGAGTTAGTTAAGATCTACTTGGTCTAATGTGTCGTTAGGTAAACGTGTGTTTCATACTTTTTTTTTAGTGTGTTTCCTTAGTATGCATTAGTATGCATTTGTAGTTAGGAAATCTGACGGTCACGATATGTTCTCGACATAGAGTGATCCGATGGTTCATATTCTCTTCGATATTAACGGCTACATTGATATGTGGCCTAACACCCAATTGGTCCATGATATTTATTTAAATAGCATGGAGGGTCATTTATTGATGATCGATTGTGAGAAAATCTCATGTAAAATCTCTCTGTAATCTTTTTCTTTTGCATTAATAAACTACTCCAAGTGGTCGCGTTGGTTGGGGTCGTGGATGTTTCCCCATAGGGTTTTTACCACGTCAAAACAACAGTTTGTTGATCTTTGATATGGTTGTGTGAGTGGTTACTAAAGGTGTTCATCCTTTGTTGAAATACTTGTGTTGTCAAACATGGTATCAGAGCTTGTTTGAAGACCCACTCTCGTTGTAGATCAAGATCATGAAGTCGAGTTGTCTCATCTCTGGCTTCTATCATTTTTGTACATTTATGGGCTAAGAGGATTACATTGCATCCGGAGTTCTCATTTCAGCCAAGAACGCTTTTAATTCCACTATAAAAGGTTTACATTTGCCCAAGATATGACCATTTCAGTCAAATCTGAATGTATAAAGCCTGAATATGCCCTTTTTAAATTTTTGCAGAGTATTATTTTGGTTTTATTTCAGTTTAATATTGTTTTTTTCGGGTTTTTACTCTTTTATATATGTGTATTCTCTTTGCCCCATGACCTATGTGATCTCGGCAAATCAGAACAAATAGGAAAAGGTGCATTTTCCGGGTAAGCTAATTGAGATCTAACCCCTCTTGTCATCGAGAAGTGAAATTTGTTTCTTGAGTGAAAAGAGTTTTTTTAGCACACTTTCCAAGGTCATTTTCAACAACAACAACAACCCCAATCCTCCTTCTAAACAATACAATATGTTTTGCTAGCTCACTTGGTTAAAAGTTCCCTTATTAAGTAAGAGGTCTTGAGTTCGAGTTTCTTTTTTGTTACTTTTTTTGAAAAAGTTCATGCATCCATTGTAAAGTGTATTTCACTTCAAGTATAAAAGTGAATCATTATAAGTAGTTTTAATATTTTATTTTAAAGTTATTCAGTTTGCATGCAACTTTATTTTACAAAGTAACTTCATTGTAAAAGTGATCCCCACTTCTTTTTATAAAAGTGGGTCACTTCATTAAACCACTTATTTGTAAAAGTGAGGTTATTTGGAGGGGTATCACCACGTGGACCAACTTCTACTTGTCATGTGGCTCTTTGGTTACTGTTTATGTTTTTTTTTTAAAGGGCATAACTTTCACATCTGAAGTCCGTTTTCAGTGTCATTTTTTTTAAACCGCCTAATTTTTCGATATCTTTCCATCCAAATCATTAGTTTTAGTTTTTAAATCCAGATTATTTGCATATTTAATATGGCTTCTTCTAGTGATCTTTTGCTTACCAACACCAACTACTTCCAATGGAAATCCCATTTGGAGGATTTATTAAGAAGTAAAGGTTTGTACCGGATTACTTTGGGAAAGAAAAAGAACCCATTGATGATGAAAAGAAAGTCAAATTGGATAATTGAAATGACAAAGCACGTGGAATAATCGAAATGTCCATCCCTCCTGATTTAAGGTTCCACCTTCAAGAAATTGATGACCCCGATGAAGCTTGGGAAAAGCTTGAATCTGTGTTTGGTAAACACAATATTATTCGATCACATTATTTAGAAAATCAGAGATTGAATTTAATTCCAAATTATTTTTCTTGCATTGAAGACTATCTATATAAGTTTAAAACACTTAGAATTTTATGTGAAGAGTGTAACATAAAGTTGGAGGAAGAGCCTTGCATCTATATTATTCTTTCTAAGCTAGGTAGTGCATATTATGTGTTTGTATCTACCTTTTATGCCATGAGAGAGGCTATAGGGAAATCTTATCAAAAACCCACTCTTGAATCCTTTTGTGATGTTTTGATTAGAGAGAAATATAAGCTTGTACAAGTTGGAATAATCAACACTGCAGGTACTTCCAACAAAGCCTTAGTAGCCTAGCAGAAAGATAAACTAAAAAATCCCAAGAAGAAACATCATCGCCACAACAACAAGCAAAACAAGGGTCCCAAACCCACTCAGACAACTTCAGCTCCTATTGTTGATAAAGGAGAAAAATCTAAAAATAAGAAGATTGACAGACATTGCAACTTTTGTGGGAAAGATGGTCATGATGAGTCCAAATGTTTTAAGAAGATGGCAGCTTTAGAAGCAGCAATGAAGAAGCACAACATCAGTATTGATTCTACGTCTACTTCTTCTTCTTCTCATGGACATGCACTTTTTTCTTCTGGTTTCTCCTTCATTGCAACTTCTACTTCTTCTTATGATGAGTGGCTTATTGACTTTGGAGCATCTTATCATATGGCTAAGGAGAAAGCCATATTTTCCACTCTAAATTAATGTAACACCAAGAAAATATTTGTTGGTGATGATAGATCTCTTAGTGTTGTAGGATATGGAACAATTAAGGTAGATAATGGTCATTTCAATGATGTATTATGTGTTCCAAGTCTTTCATGTAACCTTATATAAATATATCAAATCACTCATTCAGGTGAAGGAAAAACCGTAGAGTTTTCACCTCACCAAGTTGTAATCAGGGATCTCAAAGATCCTCAACATGTTCTTACAAATGGAATTATTGATGATATTACCAGGTTGTACAAGTTTGACAACTTTGGGTCATCAGTTTTTGTTGCTCATAGCGATGACTTGAGAAAACTTTGGCATGAGTGGTTCAGTCATATAAACTAGAACTCATTGCATCAACTATATAATCAACATATGGTGATTCTTCTTCCTCTTTTTTCATGTAGAGATGGTGTTTGTGTCGGTTGTGTTCTCAGCAAACATCGTCGGGACAGTTTTGACAAACGTGCATCTTGGCACAACTTGGGCCCATTGCAGCTTGTTCACAGTGACTTGTGTGGTGCATTTTCTTCTCCTTCTTTTTTTGGGTGCAAGTATTTATTAACTTTCATTGATGACTTGTTCAGACGTACTTGGGTTTACTTCTTAAAACTTAAGAATGAAGTTTTTGACAAGTTTTTGGCCTACAAGGCCCTTGTAGAAAAGCAATCTGGACATCAAATTCAAAGGTTAAGAACATATAATGGAGGTGGATATGTGAACAACAATTTTACAAGTTACTGCACTACATAGGGCATCCAAATGCAACAAATTGTTCCATATACACCACAACAAAATGGTGTTGCTAAGAGAAAGAACCACACATTAAAAGAAATGGCTAATTGTATGATCCAATATAAGGGATTAAGTCTAAAGTATTGGGTGGAAGCCATCAACTGTGCAAATTACATAGTAAAATCACACTCCCACAAAGGCTCTTAAAAATATAACACCAGAAGAAGAATGGACTAAAATTTACCCTGATGTAAGTCACTTCCGTGTATTTGGAAGAATAGCATGGGCTCACATTTCTGATGATAAAAGGAAAGTATTGTAGCCTAAAAGTGAGAAGTGTATATTTTTTGGTTATTTTGAAGATGTCAAAGGTTATAGAGTTCTTCAACCACATTGTAATGAAATTATTATTAGAAAAGATGTTAAATTTGATGAAAATATATTGGCATGCGAGCCTAATTTGATGATTGTGCCTTCTTCGCCTACGAGCCATCTTCGACGTTTGTGCATTATTGTATTCCTATTATGGTTTCTTCTTCAGATGATGATAGTGAGGATGAAAATCCACCTATGCCTGCTCACCTTCCTCCAGATGAGTCCATTGAACCTAAACCAACACTAGCACCACGAGTTCCTAGATGGGGTCTGTTCAAAATGAGAAGCATTTGGTGATCTTGTCAATGATCCTTCAGATCAGTGTCATACACATTTCCAACGAGCCTCTTCTCTTTTGGTTCAAGTTTCAGAGACTTGTGATCTAGAGACGTTTTCATAAGCTTCAGGTCATCCATATTGGGATACAACAATGAATGAAGAGTATCGTTCTTTAATGGAAAATGATACTTGGGATATTGTATCTCTTCTGAAAGGAAGAAAACTTGTCAGATGTAAATGGGTCTACAGGACTAAGTATGCATTAGATGGAAGTGTTGAAATACATAAGGCTCGGTTAGTTACCAAAGGATTTTCCCAAGTTGAAGGAATTGACTATAATGAAACCTTTGCCTATGTATCCAAAATGAATTCAATCTGCCTTGTTCTTTCCCTTGCAACCTCATATAAATGGGAGGTCCATCAGATGGATGTTAAACCTTCTTGCATGGGGATTTTCAAGAAGAAATATACATGGAAAAACCTCCTAGATATGTCCAGAATGAGTCTAGCCTTGTTTTTCTCCTTAAGAAATCTCTTTATGGTCTTAAGCAAGCTCCCCAATCTTGGTATGCCAATATGGACAACTTTCTTAATGACACCGGATTTTCTAGATGTCATTATGATCCTAATTTATATACCAAGAAAGTAGGAATCCATCTCATAATCATTTTTCTTTGTGTCGATGATCTTATCATTACTGGTAGTGACTCAAACATTTTAAACCATGTGAAAACCATCCTTAAGAATAAATTTGAAATGACAGACTTAGGTTTTTTGCACTATTTCCTTGGCCTCCAAGTTTTGCAAACTAATGAAGGAATTTGTATTTCCTAATATGAGTATGGTTGTGACCTTCTTTGTCACGTTCACATGAAATATTGTAAATTAGCCCCTTCTCCCTTCCAATCTGGAGTCAAACTTTTTTCCACCTGTACTTCTCCTGACGTTGATGCCACCTTGTACTGTCAGTTAGTTGGTGGCCTCTTATATGTGACTCATACCCGTCCTGATCTTTCCTGTGATGTTGGTCTTCTTTCCCGGTATATGAAAACACCCCATGAAATCCATTGGAAAGCAGCTAAAATGATACTTTGGCATGTTCAGGGTACAGTTCATATTGGGACACATTACAGTTCAGGGGGACTACTTTATTGGTTGGTTTCACTGATTCAAATTAGGTTAGAAACCCTGATGATTGGAAATCTACTCTAGGTTATGTTTTCATCCTTGGTTCACGACCTGTCACTTGGGCCTGTAAGAAATAAAATGCTATTGCACTTTCTTCAGTAGAAGGAGAGTATTGAGCAGCGGTAAATGCAATTCAGGAAGCCTTGTAGCTTCAACAGATCCTTTCAGAGTTTGGATTCCAACAGTAGCATACGACCAACCTTTGGTGCGACAATCAGAGTTCCATCAAGCTCACCAAAGACCCAGTTCAACATCAAACAAGCAAACACATCGAGTTACACATGCACTTCATCAGAACTCTCATTCATGATCAAGTTGTTGAAGTGCTCTTTTTCCCTACAGAAGATCAAGTTGCAGACATTTTCACAAAGTCTCTTATAGAAATGAACTTTTCCAAAATTCGATCCATGTTAGGAGTTCAGGAAGTTGTCATTAAGGGGGGATAGGCTATAATGCATCATTCCTTCTTCTATTGTGTCACTATTGTAAATCCTTCAATCCTATCCCAAGTTGTTCTTAAAGGGGGATGTTAGGATATTTAGACACTTAGGAGTTAGTTAATATCTACTTGGTCTAATGTGGCGTTAGGTGAAAGTGTGTTTCTTAGTGTGTTTGTTTAGTATGCATTTGTAGTTAGGAAATACGATGGTCACAATATGTTCCCGACATAGAGTAATCGGATGGTTCATATTCTCCTCAATCTTAACATCTACATTTATCCGTGGATTAACACCTGATTGGTCCATGATCTCTATTTAAAGAGCATGGAGGGTCGTTTGTTGATGATCTATTGTGAGAAATTCTCTTGTAAAATCTCTCTATAATATTTTTCTTTTGCATTAATAAACTGCTCCAAGTGGTCGCGTTGCATGGGGTCGTGGATGTTTCCCCATAGGGATTTTACCACAACAAAACATCTGTGTGTTGATCTTTGATCTGGTTGTGTGAGTGGTTACTAAAGGTGTTTTTCCTTGTTGTAATACTTGTGTTGTTGAACAAAAAATAGGATAGATGTTTAGGAAAAGGTTGTCTTTCCTATGGAAGACCCTAGTATAATCATCAAATTGGTTTTTGTCCTTAATGTAGACCATTCTAAACTAATCTATGTAAAACACGTGGACTAAGATTTCCTATTTATGAATCTTAGAAAGAAATACTTGTTGGATTACTAAGAGGGGGGGTGAATCAGTGATGAGAAATTATACCAATTATTAATCCTTTAAACCACAATGTGTATTCTTTTACTTATTCAACCATGTTCATATGTTCATCATCAATATCTTATTGTATCATAAGCATTAAAATTCATCAATGCATAATAAACAATAACAAACACATCAACACAATGCACAGTACACCAATATCTACGTGGAAACCCAATGTGAGAGAAAACCACAGAACTTTTTTCTTATATGTCAAGAATTACATTCAAGGAAAGCACCAACTTCCAATTCTCCAGCTACAACTGGACGGAGACTCTGACCCCCTAGTTTCTCAGGCTACAACCTAAGGGAAGTTCCAACTCCGCAATTCTCTGGCTACAACCAGAAGGAGGCTACAACCCCCTATGTTCTCTGGATACAACCGGAAGGTGGTTACAAACACATATCCTTGCCTCGTCCAAAGGCCCTGAAATATAAGTAGAATGATGGAACCATTGTCACACTATCACTGCGAGATATACTATTGTAAACATGTACCAATTTGTTCCACTGGCCTATAATAAACATGTGCAACCTGTACATGTGTCTTGCCTATACCAACAAAACTCAATACACCAACAACATGTATCAATACTCTCCTCAATATATCAGATCTGACAACAAATATTTCATACCAAAAATCACAAAAATATCACTCAAACCATGTGCCAACAATGCACATCAATCATGTACATAAACCATGTACATCAACACTATACAAAGATAACCAACAACATGTACCAATCATGTATCAACAACAAACCAAGATATGCCTCAACAAGATGTATCAAGATCACCATGTACTTCAAGTATGTATCTCATACATTTACCCAATCATATACCTCTACCATATACCAATAACATGCATCAATATAACCAACAAGATACCTCTAGCAATGCACCACACTCTCCATAAATCAAATACCATAAATCCTCACATCAACCATGTGCCACAACCTCATTATTATACAACATTTATCTGTACCAATAACTTCAACAACATACTTCAACCAAAATCCCTCAAACATGAACCAATACTAAACTTCAGTAGATCTCCCTCATATCAACTCTACAGAAAGCCCTAAACTTCCAAGAGGGCTTCCAACATATTTGCAAGGAAAACCCTCAACCAGATTCATAGATTCAACACTACACATATGAAAACCATACATTTTTCTTCTTGTAGCGTTCTGCTGACGCGGTTTTGCTACCGTGATTTTGCTACCATGATTTTGCTGCCGCACTTTTCTTGTCCTGATTTTTTTACCGCACTTTTCCTGCCACGATTCTTCTTAATGCTTCTCAACCTATTCTTCTTTCTTCATTATCTGAGACTTCATGACTTCTTTTGTTCTGTTCGCTTCTTCAAGCTGGATTTTTAATGTGATTATTTCTTCTTCAAGTCCCTTCTCTTATTGACCAAACTCTGCCTCAAGTTGGTTTAGATCGTTAGTTCTTTCCTTAAGATGATATGTCAATATTTTCTCTCTTATTTCTACTTCTTCCCTCTATGTTGCTATGTTGACTTCTAAATATTATTTTTGATCTTCAAGATTTTCTTCAATCTTTCTGACTTCTTCTAGTTGATTTCTTAAGTTCTCGATGACCTATTAGGCTTCTTCAAAAATGTGAACACTTTCCTTTCGTTTCATCAATTCTTTCTTGAGTGACTTGTTTTCTTCTCTTTCTTTTCTTAGTTCATCTAAAACATTGATTAGTTCTGCTTCATAATTGTCTTCTATTTCAATTAGTTTTTCCGTCTCATTTCCTTCATGGCATTCCATTTCAAGATGTTTGTGCTTCTCACAATTAAAGAAAAACAACATACTTCTATTGATTATGTACTCTTCATCTTCTAAATTTGTTTGACATGATGAACATATTTCTTCTTAATTTGTACCTGCATCTTATTTGACATTCTCTGACTCTGTGATGGGTGAAGAATAAATATTATGTAACTTATCCCAAAGTTCTTTAGTTGATGAACATTTACCCACTTTGTCATTTATTGAATCATATAGTCCTTCCAAAATGAAATCCGTTGCAATTTTGTTATTTCATTTCATGAGTTCCTTCTTTGTTGTAGTCTTTGTCCTTTTTAAACTATCATATCATGTAACAACTAATTGTCAAATATCATACCCCTGTGCCTTTAAAAATACTTTCGTCCTTCTGCTCCATATCTCATACTTTAAACCATTCTGACCATTAAACAGTGGTACTCCATTCTCAGAATAATCCATGATCTCATTCCAGTAGTTAAATTGTTTCTTGAAGGAACCGCTCTGATTCCAATTGTTGGATTACTGAGAGGGGGGGTGAATCAGTAATGATAAATTATACCAATTAATAATAATAATCCTTTAAACCACAATCTATATTATTTTACTTATTCAACCATGTTCATTTATTCATCATCAATATCTTACTATATCATAAGCATAAACATTTATCAATGCATAATAAACAATAACAAACACATCCACACAATGCACAGTACACCAATATTTACATGGAAACCCAATGCGAGAGAAAACCACAGAATGTTTTTCGTATATGTCAAGAATTACATTCAAGGAAAGCACCAACTTCCAATTCTCCAGCTACAACTGGAAGGAGGCTCTGACCCGCTAGTTTCTCTGGCTACAACCTCAGGAAATCTCCAACTCCCCAATTCTCGGGATACAACAAAAAGGAGGCTACAACCCCCTATGTTCTCAGGCTACAACCAGAAGGTGGTTACAAACACCTATCCTTGCCCTATCCAAATGCCTTAAAATATAAGTAGAATGATGGAACCATTGTCATACTGTCATTGTGAGATATATTGTTATAAACTTGTACCAATATGTTCCACTAACAAGTACTCAACCTATGTCATTGTCCTGTAACCAATCTGTACATGTGCCTTGCCTATACCAATAAAACTAAATACACCAAAAACATGTACCAATACTCTCCTCAATATATCAGATCTTATAACATACATCTCATACCCAAAATCACAAAAATATCACTCAAACCATGTGCCAACGATGCACATCAACCATGTACATCAACATTATACAAAGATAACCAACAACGTGTATCAATCATGTATCGACAACAAACCAAACTATGCATCAACAAGATGTATCAATATCACCAAGTACTTCAAGTAT
>ML803256.1:203887-242181 GCA_009831015.1 Picea engelmannii
TGGCCTCCAATACTCAAATTCGAATTCCCTTCAAGATATGGAAGGATATTTGGATAAAGGTCAAAGAGGATATGTGTCTCATCATTAGCTATTTGGTTGTAACTATATGAGATTTTTATGGATCTAGGGAGAGAATAGTGGATCTCCATTAATGGGGTATCTTCTTATGTTCTTGTATAAATAGGAGAGCCTTCTCCTTTCAAAAGGCATGTGTGAAGTTTGGGAAATGCTCATGTTTTGAATTGACAGGTTGGTTCTTGAGGTTAGTAGAGAGGAGATCTTATATTGGAATGAAGATGTAATCATATTCTTTTGAATAGAAGACATGCTTCCATTTTGATCTCTATATTGTGTTAAGATTATGGTGTACTTACTGAAGGATGGAAGGGCCCCCATGCATTGATGTCAGTACACCTATGTGTTGTATATAGTAGGTAAAATTTGTCATTTGTATATTCATGTTATTTTATCTTTACGTTCTTTGCTTTAGTAGTTTAGGATAGACAACTTCAAATCCTCACACATATTGTGTTGTGCCTCTAATCTTATGAGCTCCTGGTTGACATTAAATCGTTGAGAAATTTATACGACATAGATTGCACCCAACAGAAACCACAGACCACTTTTGGATTGGAAACTGACCTTTCCAAACAAGAGAGGGCTCTCTCACAGTTGTTGAGATCAATTCCCGCTTCCGAGTGTTTCCTCCCCTTTCTGTTTTCCCAACTTATTTTTTTTTCCATTACTCTTCTACACCTACCCTCATTCCCCTTTTCTTTTATCCCTTCTCTTTTCCCTTTCTAGTTACTATACTTAGCCAATTTTCAAAAATAGCGGATTCGCAGGTTGGAAGACTCATGGATCTTCCCCTCCATCCATACTCCCATATCATAAGTCTGACTGACCGTCATCTTATTATGTACCTAACCATTTTTGCAACCGCAGGTTCATAGGTTCAATATTTCATATTCCAAGTTCCGCAATATCTATTTTTCACCCAAAGATCTGTGATCTAAATTATCTATGTTCTCCTCTATTGAGTCTGACCAATCGCAGTGCAACACTTAGCCTATTTTATATCATTCACAACTGCGGGTTCATGAGTTCCCAGGTTGGTGGGTTCACAAAAGTTCCCAAATTCAAATTGCTCTCGTCTGTCCCCACCACCTTCGTGCTTTTCCCAATACACATTTAAGTATGGTTGAATGCTCATAACTCATCATGCAGGTTATGTAAATATCGTCATTAATCAGCGAAGAGCTCGAGGACATTTCTCATTAAATTTGCATTAAAGCATGATTTGTCGGAGATTATATTATTGTTATCTCTCTCAAGCGCTCCTTTCAAATATTATCTGGTTAAAAGAAAACTCTCATCAAATTATGGCAGCAAAAGCTCGATAGTAGTTCTGCAGTGATACTTTGAATATATTTGGGCATGAAGACCAGAAATTTCAATGGTCCATAGAGTATTCTTACTATTCATCCTCTTCTACTCAAAAAGAAGTGATCTAGACATCTAGAATTTCTTGTGCAGGGTGTCTCCCTGAGGTTTTTTACTACAAGGAACTGGTTGCATGGTGTGTTGAGAAATACGTACCAATTCAGGGAATCATACAACTCCAGGATTGTTCCCCCATCTCTCTTTTACCGCAAATATTTCTTAAGATGTTGAATCTCCTTGAGCCAACACTTACCTTCAAAGGAGAGGATTGCAGGGATTTCTTGAAAAGGCATGACAATGGCATAGACCTATTGCCTGATTTCTTGGAGAATCACATGGTTGTCCTAGAAGACATTATTAAAATTTAGGTCGACACATTTAAAAACCTATTTCAGGAAATTGCTTGGTTGTTTACCAGGATCACATGCCAAGAAAGCACTGCCACCATTTCCCGAATGATTCTTTATATTTTATATTTTACAGTTAAAGAGCAATCTATTTTCGATTGGGGAAAATTGATTTCCATTGAAATCTCCTCCCAATTGTCACAGTAAAAAAAAGACAAGAAATTATTTATGGCTTCTTATTTGGTGTTTGCGATAACATATTGTTGTCAATTTCCAAAATTGTCTATCTGTAAGAGGGTGAACTTTGAACTTGATCCAGTTACTTTCTGATACCAAGCATTGTGGAGACACAAGGCTTCTTTGCATTTTTACAAAGTTTATAATGATCTCCTTTCATTTTTCAAAGGACTATTGTTTGGTAAAGATACCCCCAAAATATCCGACCAGGTAAATAAACTATTGGATAAAACATGCACTTTAGAGCAAGTGGAAAATCATAATGTCATCAAGATTTTTGGTTCCAAGGAAAATCCCTTTTTTCTTCCATACCATGTATATGATAAAACTTTTATCTCGGAAGTAGCAAGGCAATATAATTTATGATTGCACTTTTTCCATTAAAAAATGGAAAAAGCAATTAATACCCTTGCCTTGGAAAATTTGAGACTTTATATTCATGAATATAAACAAAATCGATGAGTTTGCGAACCACTTCCACAATGTGAATCTGAAATATGCTGAAAAGATAAAGGGGTTTGACCCTAACAGAATTTTCGTGGAACATATGATGGTCGTAGGATTTAGCAATTCATTTATTCATATTGTTCTGAGTGAAGAAAAATATAATAACTTCGGTGCTCCTTCTCACAATGATGGTGAATTGGAAACAATACTTAATACTAATGAGTTTTACAAGTAGAAAGGAAAGGGTCCCAACGAGAAGAGCACCTAGTCCCCAACGGTTACTCCTAAAACTACCACATCTTAGAGAAATGCTCCAGCGATCCACCAAACTAGGAAAGTTACCAATAGTATTTAAGGTGGCGGAGTAGAAACGAATCCCCCTCCGGGAAAATTAAGAGCTCGGACAAGTTTCCTCTGCGAAAAAAGAGGAAGAATGTTGTGCAAGAGGAACAAGACCACCACATAGAACATGACATCAACAACTTCTCTCTTGAAGACATGGAGATTGAGGCAGATACCGAGAAAATGTTTCCCACAATGGATCAGCTAGGGAACATGGCCCATCATAATTCATTGGAAATCATTGAGAATGAGACCTTCAATGAAGAAGAGTCATTTGATTTTCATAGTGTTGTCTTTTACAGGGAATCCAAGAAATTGATTACTGAAAAAGGTGATATGAAGACTAAGAAAGGAAAACCTCGTTCAGAGGTTGACCTAAGAGATATGCAGCCTTTCCAGATTTCTAAAATTCACAGAGCAATCGGGAATGCTCTGGATCACTCCATTGGTGGTCTTGAAGCGAAAAACACAAAGTTGAAAGAAAGGATCAAGGAACCGGAAGACGCCTTAATGCCTCTTCCACTTCTTGCCAGTCCTTTCACAATAGTTAGACCCACTAAATTGAAAGGATATTCAAGCCTACTTACATCAACCAAAATCTATGTAGAAAGAAACATTAAGAAAAGAATGGCATTGATCACAGAGGCATGGGAAATTTCAAAAAACATTGTTTCTTTTGGCTCGAGGGCGCATGCCTTCCATGAGAATTTGCAAGCCAACCTAAAGAATGAAAAAGGTTTTTACCTTGATGAAGTACTACCCTTTGGAAACAAAGTTTCCAACATGACAGAACTAAGGAGAAGAGAGAAGGATCTGCCCCCCCCCAAGTCGGATAAAATAGTTGAACGCATGCTAGAAAGAAAAGATAAAAAATTTGAATAATATTGTTCAAGCGTGCAGTGAAGCTATATCAAAGAGGGGAGAACTATTCAATAGGCTCACGGAGATAGAATTAGCTGGAAATACTAACGAAGTACAAGACCTAAATCTAATTCTCAACTCAATGTTCCTAATAAAGCAACAATTTGACGAACAAGTTGAGATTTTTGAAGGGTTCTCAGTAGAAACGTTATATGGTATACTTGAATATCATGAGGATGACATAGACAATTGGTTAGTGGACTACTCTGTGAAGAATCAGGACATTGAGGAAGCATTACATGGTATTTCCCTTGATTTGAAAGACTTGGAAGGCAAGTTGTTCAACATCAAAATATGGCATGAGATAAATGTGGCACCAATGAAGAATTATATTGAAGAATGGTTCAAGAAAGAAATCAACAAACTGACCAACGAGGGGCATGAAACAGTTGAGACAATTCATGTAACCATTAATGAAGATAATAAAAGGACACCACCAAGCAAGTAAAGATATGAGATACCATCATAGTAAGTTTATGAAGATCACGTCATTCTTTCTTTATCAGTTCCTTCATCCAGTTACTTCGCTTCTTTGAATAGAAAGGTTTAATTGAAGTCTGATAACTTCTCTTCTATTCTTTCCAGGTCTTGTTGATATTTTACCACCCATCATCCTCCTTCTACAAGATTAATTCTTGTGTATATTTTTTTTATGGTCCATGGGAGCCCCAATCCCAGTCTTTAAGACAAACGTATTTTAAATTTCAAAGAATATGTAACAAACTATGTATTTTTTAGAAATTTCAAGAGAGCTATTTCGGGATCAGTTTTGACTGTGCTTTGTAACTCTGAGTTTTGAATATAAAGTATTTGAGATTGATCTATCATTATCTTTATTTGAGCTTCCCATGTGTCCACTCTATTAAAGTTCTCTTATGCATGCAGATCATGTTCTTTTTATTTTTATGTGATCAGAAATCTTTAGTTTAAACTATGATGGATGTGAGGAAATTTTGTTTATTTTCTTTAAATGTGTGAATGTACGTGGTTCCTGGTCCTTTCTTAGGAACTTTATTTAAAAAGAAAACAAAACATTTTTTTTTTATCTTTCTTGCAATCTTTATATTTCTTTGATTACCACGACGAACTTTTACAAAGTCTCATATTTTGAATATCTAGAATCCCAAAAAAATCTTAAAGTAAAGAGGAGTACCACCTCTATAAAAATGCAGGGGGGCTTATATCCTTGTGAGGTTGTCATTTCGGTCCTAAAGGATTTAAGCATCAATATTTTTGGCAACCATATTGGGGATGAATTAAAATTTGGAACCTGGTCTAGCATTTTTTTTTAAATATATGACTTTTCCCTAGGTTGATCAGCTCCACTTGGAAATTGGATTGAACAATCAAGGAAGCATCTTACACTAGTGATCCAGGAGGATCTTTCTAAAGTCGTTCAGAATAAAAGACTTCAAAAGGGAAAAGAAAGTGGACAAGTGTGTAGGGCTCGTTGGCAGCTTTCCAGTGATGCTTGTTTCATGCAAAAAGGTGTTCGGATGTATAAGTTATCAGCAGTTGAAGTTTCGACAAGAATGGTTAAAGATGGTAAAAATTGTATTAAAAGCTCAAAGTTATGAATTATGTAAATAAATGGGGAGGGGAAAAGGGCTTAGCCCTCGACCCCATGCCAACACCAAGGCCCCCATTCGAAGTTGTATTATATACTAACCATATGTTAAATCGTATCCATATAATAACCTCAAGCCATACCACCGAAACATTTGATAACCATATCAACCATTAACGTGGAGCAGTGGAACCATACACGCCAACAAACCATACCATATCACAACTATATATTATAATGTGTCAACATAAATTCATGCCACCACTCCAAAATGCGCAAACAAAGGAGAGGCTAGCGGGTTTGACCCCGGGACCACTCCCCAAATAACTCAACACTTTACCATTGGGGCACCGTCCCACTGTTGAATGAAGAATGGCGCAAAATTCTTTTATGTTGCAAGCGCCGAAACTTTATAAAGAAATCACAATTCCAACCACAAGTTGGGAGTTCGGGAATGCAGTTTTGCATAGAGATCAAGACAGGGTATAGGCACACAAGCCATTAATGGGCATGGATATTGAGGTAGAATTTGTACAGTTTGTACATTTTTGTCTTATTTGCAAGAAGGGTGTCTCGTTTTGCATGCCAAAGGAGGCCTCAGGAAAATATATTCAAGTTTATACTCGTTTTTCACAGAATTTCGCAAGGAGTTCAGTGGTGTTGTTTATTTTTGGTTCTGACTGATAGAAAACAGAGGGGTTTCCATAACCCTCATTTGTAATCCTATTGAAGACTAATAAAGAATGGCATTCTCATTGGAAGGGGCCCGGAGATGTAGCCAGGGGGTCTCATGAACTCTGTTATCATCTGTAGTCTTATTTATCTGGTTTTGCAAATCTTTTTATGCTTATGTGTGAGCAATTTTTAAGCATTTCCAATTCATATTTCAAGCATTTTTATGATTTTAATGATTCAAATCTCAAGTTTAATACATGGTTAAAAATTTCCTAAAAATTATAGATCAAGTTTGGTATCAGAGAATCTTAACCATTGTTGTATGAGATTGTGAATGTTAACTAGATCCAAACTTAAGAGAGGAGAAGGGAAGCTTCAAGAGATTGATCCAGATATTGGTTCAAGAAGAGGCAGGATTGCATCTCAGACAGGGGAAGAAAAATTTTCTTCTATTCCATCTGAAGGGGATTTTCTCCAAGCTTTCATGAGGATGCAAGCGATGGTAGATGAACTTTACCAAGATCGGAAGAAGGGAGAACAAGGCAGTTCATCTCAAGTTAAAGGTAAAGAAGAAGGAGTAGGTAAAGACCCTCCAAAAACTCCTCCTTCTCGATCTACCCCATCTTAACTTGATGGTTCTTTTCATTATTCAGATGATAAGCAGAAGAAAACTAATGAGAAGATTGACGTTAATATGCATCAATTAAAGCTTGACATTAAATTTGATTTACCTGTCTATAATGGAGAAATTAATGCTGAGAAACTATATAATTGGATTAGGCAGATAGAATTATACTGGAGGATTCAAAAGTTCATTGAATATAGCACAAAGATTTAGTTGGCTTCTCTCCAACTTGGAGGGACTACTCTCATCTAGTGAGAAATAAAAACTCAAGAGGATCTTACCACGAAGGGTAACACCATTTCCTCTTGATATGAGTTTATTTCATCATTAAAGAAGTAGTTCTATCCATTGGGATACATGCAACAGGCAATGATGGACAGGCATAATTTGAGACAAGGTAAAGGCCAAAGTGTGCAAGATTATACGCAAGAGTTCTGAAAATGATCTTTGGTATTGGGTATCCGGCCTCTCTATACTCAAGAAATGCTTCTCAAGTTTATAGGTGGATTACATAGCTATCTACGTGATATGATACTCATGTTTAATCCAAGTAACCTTGATGAAGTTTGTGTTCAAGTGACTCATATGGAGTCCAAGGGAAAGAACACTAATGAAAAATTTTCCAAGAAACCTTACAAACCTAATGGAAACAAGTTCAAAGGTAAGGGAAAAGGTAAGCAAACTGCTAGAGGCAAGAAAGGAGGAGACAATCCTACTTGTTCACATTGTCAAAAGAAGGGTCATGATGCTTCCAAGTGTTGGAAACTTCATCCAGAACTCAAGCCTGAGAAGTTTTGGAATCAGGAGGATAAGAAGACCACAGCTGCGTTCATTCAACATGACTTAGTATCTGACTCAAGGGATGGAACAAAGATTGTTGCTACGGGCATCAAAGGTAATAATCCTTCTTCCTCTGGTACAAAATATGAACATGTTGTTGATGAAAGTAAAAGAAGTGAGTTATTTCATATTAGAGTAATTGCTAAACACACAAAAATTGATACTCTTTTTTATAGTGGATCACAAGCTAATCTAATTTCAGAAGAGACAGTTAAAAAACTAAAATTGGAAACTAAGTTACACCAAAAACCTTATCCTCTTGGATGAGTATGTGAAAATGTACAATTGTAAGTTACAAGACGGTGTAAGCTTAGATTTTCCATTTCTTCTGGATATGTTGATGAGGTTGATTTAGATGTGGTTCCATTGGATATCTATGGCATTGTATTGGGAATTCCTTATATGTATGATAGGAAGGTTGTCTTCTATAGAGAGGATAACAGATATCAGCTCACTAAAGACGGTATCGATTATATTGTCCGTGCACATCGCATGAAAACTAATCTTTCCTTAGTTTCTGCAAGTCAAATGAAGAGGTTAATGAATGCCAATAAGAATTTTGTTCTTATGATTGTTAAAGAAAAAGATGTTGAAACAAATGAATCTTTTAAAGGATGTGATCCTAAACTGAAAAAGGACTTGACTAAAGTTGTATCTGATTATGATATTCTATTTCAAGATCCTAAAGGGTTACCTCCTAAAATAAAAATTCAATATGAGATTCACTTACAATGGGATGCACCTCTACCTAACATTTGTATGTACAGGTCCTCAGTCATCGAAAATGTAGAGATAAAGAAACAAGTTCGGGAATTGCTTGAAAAAGGGGACATTCGGCCAAGTTCCTCTCCATGTAGTTCACCGATTGTTTTGGTGCCAAAGAAGGATGGGTCATGGTGCATGTGTGTGGATTACAGGGCACTAAATAGAATCACTATCAAGAACGGGTATCCTCTTCCCAGAATTGACGATCTTTTGGATCAGCTTAAGAATGCAATATTTTTCACTAAGTTAGACTTACGAAGTGGCTATCATCAAATTCAAATACATGATAATGATATTTGGAAGACTTCTTTTAAAACTAAGCAAGGATTGTATGAATGGATGGTAATGCCTTTTGGGCTTTGTAATGCACCTGCAACATTCATGAGGGTGATGAATGATGTGTTTAGACCATTCATTGACGATTTTTTCATAGTCTACTTAGATGATATTTTGATTTTCAATCGTACTTGGGAAGAACATATTAAGCATGTAAGACAGGTACTAGATGTACTTGTAAGGGAGAAATTTTATTTGAAGATGTCTAAATGTGAGTTTGGAAAGACATCTTTAGTCTACTTAGGCTATATTGGGAGGGGAATTGAAGATTGATCCCTCTAAAGTAGAGGTCATTGTAAACTGGCCTAAGCCAAATAATGTAACCGAAGTAAGAATATTTTTGGGAGCAACCCAATATTGGAGGAAGTTCATTGCAAATTTCTCCTTTATAGCTTCTCCATTGCATGTTTTGACAGTTACAAACAAAGTCTTTCAGTGGGAAGGCAAAGCACAGAAATCCTTCGACAGTTTGAAAGAGAAGATAAGTGCAGCTCCAGTACTTGCACTATTGGATCTTCAACAACCATTTAAGATGGAGGTTGATGCTAGTGGTTATGCCATGGGGGCAGTATTAATGCAACATAAAAAACCAATAAGCTATCATTTTGAAACTTTCTCTAAAGCAGTAATTAACTATCCTAAATAACAAAGAATTGTATGCATTAGTACAAAATGTGAAGAAGTGGAAACATTATCTACTGGGTAAAGAAACAATCATACATAGAGATCATCAACCACTACAATATCTTCAATCACAAACTAAGATACAACAATCAAGACATTTCAGATGGATGGGTTTCTTACAACAATTTCATTTAGTTATTAAATATAAGAAAGGAATTCAGAACAAATTTGCAGATATGTTATCAAGACCACCAACAAATGCTTCTATAGTCATACAAGAAAGTTCTTTAGTTCATTCAAGTTATGTTGAATAATATTCTAAAGACAAAGACTACAAAGAAGTTTATGAATCACTAATACATGGCTCTCAGAATGAAGAACTAACCTATCATATTCATGATAAGTTGTTCTATCATCTTGGAAAAATATGTATTCCACAAAGTGAAAGAGTTCATATAATAAGAGAAGCTCATACTTATCTCATTGCAGGGCATTTTGGTGTAGGAAAAATTGTGGCACAGTTGAAAAAATTTTGTTATTGGTCTCGAATGAATGAAACAGTGTACAAATATGTAAAAGGGTGTGTTATGTGTGCAACCAGTAAACCGAGTAATAGAAAATTGGGTTTGTACACACCACTTCATGTTCCTTCCCATCCATGGGAAAGTGTGTCAATGGATTTTGCAGGAGGGTTACCTATGTATAGAAAAGGGCATGACTACTTGTATGTTGTTGTGGATAGGTTCAGTAAAATGTGCATATTGATGCCTTGTAAGAAGCAAGTCACAGCTGAGTTGACTGCTCAATTATTCTTTTAGCAAGTATGGGTTCATTTTGGGTTACCCACTTCTATTGTATCGAATTGATATTCCCGCTTTCTGGGGAAATTTTGGTCATATTTATGGGAACTAATGGACACAAAGTTGAATAAAAGCACGGCATTTCATCCACAAACTGATGGACAAATTGAAGTGGTCAATAGGACCGTAGTACATCTTCTTCGAGGGTATTGTGCCAAGCATCCCAAGGTGTGGGATGAGAAATTGCATTATGTACAGCATGCCTACAACAGGGCCATACACTCTTCTACACATAAGTCTCCATTCAAAACTTGTTTTGGTTATGTACCAAAGTCTCCTTTAGACTTTGTCTTCGGAAAATATTTAGTGGAATATGGGAAAGTTGATGCAGATAAAGCCTTGAAGTTTATCCAAGAGATTTAGGTAATTCATCAAGCAATGCATGAACAGTTGGAATCAAGTCAAGCTAAATACAAAGCAAGACATGACAATCATTGAGTGGATCATCACTTTCAAGTTGGTGATCAAGTTTGGCTTCACATAAGCAAAGACCGACTCCAGGGTGAAGGTAAAAAGTTGAAACCTATCAGGTATGGACCTTTCACAATTTTGGATAAAGTTGGTAATAATGCCTTCAGGTTAGATTTGCCTCCTTACATGCAAATGTATTATGTCATCAATGTGGAAAACTTGAAATTTTATGAGCCTCCTATGATCATGGATCAGGATGAACATGTACAAGTACCTTTGGTTGATGATTTTACTCTTGAGTATCTTAATGAACTTCAAGAAGATGACATACTTGATAAGAAGGTCAGGGCTTCATGAAGAGGCGATGTGGAATACCTTCATGTGGGTCTTAAAGGAATGCATCCAAGCAAAGCACAATGGATAGAGACCAGAAGGGTGAGGGAACTATACCCTCACTTATTGTCAGAATAAATTTATACTTTTGGTGGCCCAAAAGCTTCCCAGTGGGAAGGTTTGATCCATGAGGATCTTTCTAAAGTTGTTCAGAATAAAAATCTTCAAAAGGGAAAAGAAAGTGGACAGGTGTGTAGGTATCATTGGCAGCTTTCCAACGATGCTTGTTTCATGAGAAAAGGTGTATGAATGTAGAAGTTATTAGCAGTTGAAGTTTCGACAAGAATGGTTAAAGATGGTAAAAATTATATTAAAAGTTCAAAGTTATGCATTATGGAAAAAAATGGGGAGGGGCCAAGGGCTTAGCCCTCGACCCCATGCTAACACCAAGGCCCCCATTCGAAGTTATATTATATAGTAACCATATGTTAAATCTTATCCATATCATAACATGGAGCCATACCACCAAAACATTTGATAACCATATCATAACGTGGAGCAGTACAACTATACATGTAAACAAACCATACCATATCAAAACTATATATTATAATGTGTCAACATAAATTCATGCCACCACTTCAAAATGCAGAAGGGAGGAGAGGCCTGCGGGTTTGACCCCGGGACCTCTCCCCAAATAAATCAATGCTTTACCATTGGGGCATTTCCCCACCGTTGAATGAAGAACGACGCAAAATTATTTTAACTTGAAAATATCGAAACTTTATAAAGAAACCACAATTCCAACCACGAGTTGGGAGTTCAAGAATACATTTTTGTGCACAGACTGAGATAGGGTACAGGTGCACAAGACATTAATGGGCATGGATCTCGAGGTGGAATCCATATAGTTTGTACATTTTTTTCTTATTTGTAGGCAGGGTGTTTCATTTTGCATGCCAGAGGAGGCCTCAGGCAAATATATTCGAGTTTATACTCGTTTTTCGCAGAATTTCGCAAGAAGTTCAATGGTATTTTTTGTTTCTGGTTCTGACTGACAGAAAACAAAGGGGTTTCAAGAACACTCATTTGTAAGCCTTTTGAAGACTAATTAAGAATGTCATTCTCATTGGAAGGGGCTCGGAGACGTATCCATTATCATCTGCAGTCTTATTTATATGGTTTTGCAAATCTTTTTATGCTTATGTGTGAGCAATTTTTAAGCATTTCCAACTCATATTTCAAGCATTTTTATGATGTTAATGATTCAAATCTCAAGTTTAATACATGGTTAAAAATATCCTGAAAATTATAGATCAACCAGCTATACAATCTAGTAATAACTACAGTCGATACCCGTGAGGAATTAGAAAGGTCATGGCAGATCTTAGTCCAAGAAGTAGAAAGAAAAATCCTTCGGAGACAGAGGAGAGACAAGCGACAAGACCGAAGAAACCAAAGGCTAGCTAGAGAAGCACAAGGACAAGGTCAGGATTGAAGCTGGATGAATACAAAGGACCCATTACCAGAAGCAAAAGCAAGCAACTCTTTATTCTGAGAAGTGAAAATCATATTCCTGGAATCTCTCCGGATATGGTAGAAATAAATGAACAACCTCGAGAAGAACCTCGTGAGGAGAGACAAGGAGGTGAAAGAGATGTTGCAAGAAATCAAGAAAACTTAAGGTTTGAAAATCGAAGAAGAATAAAAGATTTCCTTTTGAATCTTCTAGGTGAGAAACATGATCTCCTTGTTCTCCCTAAGGGTACCCTGAAGGAATTTTCTAGAGACGAAGCAATTGATACAAAGAGGCACCTTCACTTATTTCTTGATGTTTTTGATTTTCACTATGTTGAGTATGACGATGTCATGATAAGGTTATTTCTACAAACCTTATCTGGAAGAGTGTATGAATGGTATAAAACATTACCCAGTAGATCAATTCGCTCATTCAATGACCTCAAAGCCATATTCCTGACTATGTTCACCCCTCCAATTTCCTGACATACCTTTCTCACTGATTTCACCCAGATTGGGTTGAGAAAGAATGAAAGAATATGAGATTTTAATATCGGGTTCAATAAAACCTTGAGTAAGATTCCAAAAGATAAAGACCGAATGACCCAAATGTACTCAGTTGTTATAAGAATGAAATGTCGCTGAATGTGAAATATTCTATCAGAACATCCCAAATGGCTACCTTGGAGGAGGAAATGACTAAATCCACTAAGATGGAAGAAATTATGATTGAAATGGGTGTCGACCCTGACATTATACTAGGAAAAGTACAAAGGCAACTAGGAGGATTAATTATTGATAATCAAGGATCCTCCAGTTCAAGAAAGAATGAAGAATTCAAGCCACGACCGGCTCAAAATCAAACAATTGGAGGAGGATTTTTCAACGGAACCATACCAAATGTGAAGGTAGACCCTGTGGCAGCACAAGAAACTAAGAAAATAATTGAAATTGCATAAACGAATAGAACTATCAAGCAAATGCAGAATGAGATAACCAGACTAAGAAGGGGAGATAATTATGCGACAAATCTGAGAATGCCAGTCCTAGAGAAAAGAAGGAACCCTCCCCAAGAAAATAGAGTGAGGTTTGAAAACATGGATAATACGCAAAGAGAAAGGATTCCCAGGTAGCCTACTCTCAATGCATTTGTTCTAGATGATGTATATGATGAGAAAATGGTTGAGGAAGAGAACTATTATTCACCTGATGAAAGTTCTAAAATTTTGCATATGAACGGATGCGAGATGTCCATGTATATATTTGAAGAAGGAGACAACGACCCTAACTTGCAAGAAAATGTCACCCATAAAAGAGGATTTGTCAATAGATCCAAGAATAAGAATGACTTTGAAAAAGAAAACCAAAAAGAGAAAGAGAAAACGAATGAGAAAAGAGCATGTGAGAAAACAACGGATAATGTTGGAAATAAGAAGCAACACCCAATGTCAAACTCCAGTCAGATGACACACAATATTGTAGAGGACTTAAGCAAATTAAGGATAACTCTTCCTTTTACAGAAGTGGTGAAGATTCCCCAACAAAGGGAAAACATCTTGAGATTGTTGGATGATCCATCTGAAAAAGAAGAAGTTGTTGTTACCAGTCCGAAACAAAGCCAGAATCAGTCAACTTTCAAGTTGGAGGTAAAATTTCTCCCTTTTACATTTCAATTAAAAATCATGATGTTGCACTTCATAATTGTTTAGTTGACACTGGCGCGACCAATAATATCATGCCACTGGTGGCCATGGAGGCATTAGGCATGATTTGTACCAAATATTATGATACTGGAAAAAGTATATATGCAATTGATTCTAGAAAATTGATAGCTTATGGAAAAATCAAGGACTTTTATGCTTGGATCACGACGGTGCCCCATATTATTACAGTTTTTAATTTTATTGTGCTAGACCTTCCTCTAGCATATGGAGTTGTGTTGGGAAGAGAATGGTCGTCCATTATTGGAGGATATATAATGAACGATGGAAATCACATGATGATGCCAGGCAAAGAAGGAGAAATGATTAAGGTGCCTCGTGAACCCAGGAAACCATTCTCTTTCAAAAAGAAAGATAATGAGTTAATGGAATATTATATAGATATCAGGATTCAAAATTATTTTATCCTAGACATGGAACATAGTGAAAGCCTAGAGAAAATTCAAGACATGGAGAATCAAGAGTATTTGTTTGAAGGTTATTGGAGGATGTCGATGGAGCTTGTTCAAGCTCTGGGAGTGGACTTGCAATTGTACTTATAACTCTATAAAATATTATGCATCCACATGCTATTAGACTCGAATTTGCATGTACTAATAATGAGGCAGAATATGAATCTTTGATTCAGGGGATGATTCTTGCATGAGAAATGAAGATAGAACATCTAATTGTGACTGGAAATTCTGAGTTGATGATTAATCAAGTCACCCAGAAGTATAAAATCAAGAAGGAAATACTCAAGTTATATTTCAAAAGAGTTAATGAATTGATGGAATACTTTAGTTCTTTCAACATTTCCTTCATTCCAAGGGACAAGAATCAGAAGTCAGATTCATTTGCCTTGGCGACCGCATTTTCAAACCCAGATGATATACAAAGCAAAACATATTTTCAAGTAGAAAGATCATTATGACCTTCTATACCCGATAACATGGAATATTTGCAAGTGTTTGAGAATGATGAACTGTTGGAAAAAATTTGTTGGACGATGATCGTGATGAAGACAATCACATGTCTATTGTCCCTAAAGATTGTATATAATCTGAGTCTATTTTTACGAAAGATGATCATGCTAAGAAGCTCCTGGAAGAAATTTCACTTCGAAAGGTGCAAGAAACAAGAAAATTCAATATTAGAACTGATAGTTCCCCAAAATATGTCAACTTGGGAGTTGATTGTACCATTGAAGAAGTTGATTAATATGTTGCATTGTTGAAAGAATATCTTGATGTGTTCACATGGACCTATGATGATTTGAAAGCTTATGATAAAATGATATTCTAACACACCATTCCTTTGAGAGAAGAAGAAAAGCTTGTTAAGAAAAAAATAAGTATGATGAACCCCAAATTGAAACCTCTAGTAAAGATTGAATTGGAGAAGTTAAATAAGGTCGGAATAATATATCCCATTAGACATTTTGACTGGCTTTCAAACACTGTGATAGTAAGAAAGAAGACCTGGGAAATCCGGATCTGTGTGGATTTTAGGGATCTTAACAAAGCAAGCATAAAGGATAATCATCATTTACCTAACATGGAGTTTCTTCTCTAGCAAGTCACGAGATCATCCTACATGTCCATGTTGGATGGTTTTTCTGGATATAATCAAGTCCTGGTTGTTGAAGAAGACAGAGCAAAGACAACATTCATAACACCTTGGGAGACATATGCATATTCTAGGATGCCCTTTGGTTTGAATAATGTTGGAGCCACATTCCATGGGGCCATGGATCATTCATTTAGTGGGTTGATAGGAAAATTCATGGAAAACTATCAAGATGACTTGACAGTGCATTCAAAAACAAGGGGTGATCATATCCATCACTTGAGAAAAAATTTTGACATATGTAGATTATATAGTGTCTCTCTAAATCCAAAGAAATGCTTATTTGTTGTAACTCAAGGTAAACTATTGGGTCATATTGTGTGCAAGGAAGGGATATATATAGATCCAGAAAGAGTTAAAGCAATAAAATAACTCAACCCTCTTGTTAACTCCTCAAATAAACTTGTCAATTTATTTGTTTTCCCTTAAGTGTTAGGTTGTCACTTCAAATTATTTTTGAGTTTATTTGGATGCAAGCTTAGGTTCTGTTTTTGTTCTAGGAATAAATGAGGTCCATGAAGTCTTCTTTTTGTAAATTGGCATGACTCACTTTCAACAGCTAACCAACGTCTGAAAGATTCATTGTGCGTTGTGGAAAGTGCCCACTTTCAACAGCTAAAGACGTCGTTTCATCAGTTAATGCGGTGTAGAAAGTGACAAAGTGTAAGAGGTCGGATGGTCAGTTCGCACATGGCGCGCTGTGGAAAGTACCTACTTTCCACAGCTAAGGAACATTTTCAAGTGATATGGCACGCTGTTGAAAGTTATCACTTTCCGCAGCTAAGGTAAGTTTTCTATAAAAGGGTGCGCTATGGAAAGTACATACTTTCCGCAGCTAACAGGGGTTTTCAAAGGAGTCGCGTGCTGGTGAAAGTATCAAGCGAGCGTGGTGGCAAAGGCGTTCTCCATGCACCGTTGTTGCATGAAGCGGGAATCATGTGCTCGTTATCCACGTATGAAGGAAATGATGAGGTGATCACCCCCATGTCAGAGCAAATCCAAGACATGCGCTGGTGGGAGTGGGCGATCATAGAACTTCAATCATGTGTGTCAGGATATGATGGTAATTCGAAATCATTCTAGAACCCGCGCTCAACTATCATCACACCCGAAATGGCAAGTTTGTGTTCGACGACTCAGGTACAGAGGAGGTACCATCGACCTGACACCATCAAATCAGGCAGGGTTTGCATATTACAAGTTGTTTCCAAAATACAGTCGAGGTTTTCATTTGATCCAACACAGAGTCAAAGCCGAGACTGCTTTCAGCAGCACGGAACCTTGGTTCGACCAAAGAGGTTACAGGAATTACAGTGGTCAAGTGCTGGAGCTAAAAAATGGTGAGAAGACGCAGTGGCGTTTTACTCAAACGAGAATTGGATAACTTATCCTTTCTGCAATCGCATCCCGAGGTCCAGAGGCGCTTTTCAAATGTGGGATGTATGGAATTTGCAGAAAGATTGCAAACTGGGTATCACCAAGCCACGGCCGAAGCCTTCGCTAAGACATTTGATGGCAACAGAGCTCGGGTTGGCTCTGTGGAAATCAAAGTGAATGAGGAGTTCATTGCAGCAGCTACAGGCTTGCCGACAACTGGTCAAAGATGGTTTAAAACCACTGCACCTAAAAATCAGGATTTCAGGTTCTATCTGAAAGATGGGTACAAGCACAAAGTGTGGAGTAAAGGATAATTAGAGCTCAACCTTTGAGCATTAAAAATACTCTATGTCACCTAGGCCTCATTAAATTGATTCTCCTCCAAGAGTTGAAGCAACAGGCGCGGACATGGGAGCACTTTCTATTCTGGGAAGGTTTTGAAACCCAGAACCAAACTGCAAAAGAAYAGATGGTTGGCTCAAGGAAGCAAACATCCCCTCAGAGCAGCTCAAGAAGAAGAAGGGATTTACCAAGACTTTCAGAAGACAGATTGTCTGAACAGAAACCTCACAGGTCAAAAAGAAAACTAAGTTTCGAGCAAGCAACAGAGCAGACTACACAACAAAATATAGGGCATCCAACAGAGCAGAGTGCAGGCAAGAACATACTCAACTTACCTTACTCAGATTCTGAATCTGAGCAACAAATTCAAGACCCTGCAGTTAAGAGTTCTGAACAATCGGCTGAATGTGCTCAGAATTATCAAACTTTCAGTCAGGTAGAGCAGGGAGAATCATCAAAAAATCCTAGGTCAAACAAATCTCAAAGGATCAAACATCTAAAGGAAGTGATTGCCCAGCAGGAGGTCTTGGAGCGGGTGATAAAGGACAGATATAAAAAATTGTCTGACAACTTTGCCAAGACAAATGCAGCATTCGAAAGACTGGCCAAGGAGACTGTCAAAGAGAAGAAAAGTAAGACTAAACTCATAAAAGACTGCAACAGCCTACGGTGTATTAACAAGCACCTCAAGAGGCAGATCAGGGTTTTAAAACAAAAGTTGAAATGAAAGTCCCATCCAGACCTGAAAGTTCTTGCACAGGTGGCCGTCAACATGCAAGGTGAGAAGTCAGATGTCAACTAATTTTGGTTTGGAATCAATTTTGAAGGCAAAAAACTCTTTTTGTGCACTATCGCGACTTTCAACAGCGCCAGGCTAATATTCCATTACCCGTTAGCTGTGGAAAGCGATAGCTTTCAACAGCTAACCCGTGAAACGTTCCAACGGTTGCGCTGTTGAAAGTTGGGCAAGCAAGTTTTGAGGACGACAACGCAACAGTTCATTTCAAACGGGTTTCAAAGATATGCCAGGGTATCAGGGAAGTAGAAAATCAAATGCTAAGAGTTTAACATCAGAGATTCGAGGGATTTTGGTTACACATCAAAGAACCATTTCCTAAAATTTTGGCCACGAATACTGGAAAATTCAACAGTCATAGACAGGTGTCTTTTTATTCCACCACACTGCAGATGCTGAAGCTGAAGGAGGGATTTGGCGACTTTTTGAAGACTGAAGACAGATTCGATCTCTTAATTTAGCTGTTGAAGATTTTGATTTTAAAGTTGTTTAAATAGAATAGAACTGTTTTCATTTAATGACAGATCCATGCTTTTAGGATCTGTTCAATTGTTTGTAAAGGCTATAAAATGCCTGTTTTGAGATCAAACAAGGGTTCAACTTGGAATACTATGATGTTGCCTCTGTAACACACAGACTCATTCTTATTTTATAAAAAACTGAAAGCTTCTTTCAGTTCTGTGTCAGATTTTCTCTTCTTTTCTTTTATAGCTTATGAGTGGAATTCCTTTGTTGAAACTCATTCAATTTGCAGTGACTGTCATCTCATTGATTAATTGTTTTAGTTTATTATCATAAGCTATTTCTTGGTTGTTATACCCATTGTGTTTGTTGGTATGAAACATAATCTGGTTCAATAACTGTATTCCTTCCCCATTTAATCAAACTTTATCTGACCACGGTGCTAGAAAGCCTTGTGAGATTTTGTATCTCTAGACAGTCTTGAAAACACAGTCAAGTACTTAGATATTCATTTTGACCCAAAACCATATTAAATATTGAGAAAAACATTTCCCAAAAAAGAGTTAGTTACCAGGCATCTCCGACTTACAGCCTAGGAGAGTTTCCTGGAGTGATAACACCTCTATCATCTAAGAAAGGAGTTCAATCATTTTTTGGTAAGATCAATTTTGTGCGAAGGTTTGTTCCTGACTATGCAAGTATTATGAAACTGATCATTTTATTATTGAAAAGGGAGCAGAGGTTTGAATGGACAATAAATACCCAAGAATCTTTCAATAATATCAAAAGAGCAATCACCACAACTCCAGTTCTCATTAGTCTAGATTTTCAAAGGGATTTCATCATCTACTCGTTCGCTATAGAAATAGTTGTTGCATTTGTTCTTACTCAGAGGGATACCAAGGGTGAAGAACTCCTAATCAGTTTCATGAGAAAAACCCTTAATGATTGTGAATTGAGGTATTCAGAATTGGAAAAGCAAGCCTTAACTCTTGTAAAAGTGGTGGCACACTTTCTAACGTACATACTAAATTCTCAAGTCATTGCTTATGTTCCATCATCGCCAGTGAATATGCTTTTGAATCAACAATTGATGGAATGAAAATGGACTAACTGGCTAGTAAAGATCCAAGAATATGATATTGAAATTTAACCTTTAAAGGTTGTCAAAGGACAAGGGTTATGTAATCTCATCATGAATAGTGATTCTATGGATGGAATGATTTCAATTTCAGTAGGAGAACCATTGGTTGATTCAGAATGGTACAAAGACATTGTATTCTACTTGGGATTCGGGAAGTTTCATGTTACCATGAACCCTAAAGAGCGAAGAACATTGAAGATGAAGGCAAATAAATATATGTTGATTGTTGATATATTGTTTATAAGGAACTATGATGTTATATTACTGAGATGCTTTGATGAAAACCAAGCCCAAGAACTAATGAGAGAATTCCATGAAGGAATATGTGGGGGACATTTTTCACCTAATACAACCATCCACAAGATAATAAGAGATGGATTTTATTGGCCATCAATTTTAAGACTCATATGCCAAAATAAGGAAGTTTGTATCATGCCAGCAGTTTTCAGGAAAAATTAAGAGATCTGTGATGTCGTTACAGCCCATAATTGTAGAAAAACCATTCTCTCAATGGGGACTTGATGTCTTCGGGCCAATAAATCCAAAGTCAAGCAAGGGACACGTGTATATTCTGACCTCTACAGATTATTTTACAAAGTGGCCAGAGGCGATGGCATTAAAAAAGGTTGATTCTGAAGAGTTAATTAAGTTCCTCAAAGATAATGTTTTGTCAAGATTCGGTGTCCTGGATAAATTTATCGCTGATAATGGTTCAATTTTCATTGGTTCAAAGTTTACAGAGTTTTGTGGACAATATGGAATTATTATGGGGCAATCATCAAACTATTATCCACAAGCAAATGGTCTTGCAGAATCTCCAAATAAGACACTCATCCAGATATTGAAGAAAACTATTGAAAAGAACCAAAGGAATTAGCATTTGAGTTGACTGACGCGTTGTGGGTAACAATAATGACTCCAAAGGACAGCATTGGGATGTCCCCGTATACATTGGTTTATGGGAAAGAAGCAAAAATGTTAACTAGCCTTGAACTCAATGCCTTGATTTTTATGGTTAACACAGAAGATGCATAAGACATTTCACCTATCCAAAGGAGGATCAACCAGTTGTTGAAATTGGAGGAAGAACGAAGTAAATACCTGAATAGAACTTCTTAGAGATAGCAAAGTATCAAAAGATATTTTGATCAGAACGTAACTGTAAAAAAAAATCAGAAGGGAGAACTGGTGTTACTCTAGAACAAAGCTAAGGAGAAGCCATTGATGCATACAAAGTTCGAAGCACTCTGGATTGGACCATACATCGTCAAAACATTCTTGGGTTTTAATTCCTATATGCTCCAAGACATGAAGGGTAAAATATTAATGTTGCCTATCAACGGGAAACATTTAAAAGGTTTCTTCACCTAAAACTTTCACATTTTCCTTATACATAAATTTATTTTTCAGTTTGTATATTCTTACCTTTTACTCCATATCCCAATGGGTGGAAGTGCTTGGTCATAAATATTATGGATTCCTAACAACCTATAGGGGGTTATCATCCCACAGTTGGAGCCAGTTGTTGAGATCAATTCCCACTTCTGAGTTTTTCCTCCCCTTTCTATTTTCCAACCTCATTTTTTTGTCCATTTATTTTCCCTCTTCTATACCTAGGCTCTTTACCCTTTTCTTTTCTCTCTTCTCTTTTCCATTTCTAGTTACTATACTTAGACATTTTTCAAAAACGGCAGGTTTGCGGGTTGGTAGACTCACAGATCTTCACCTCCATCCATACTCCCATATCATGATTCCGACCGACCATGGTGTTATTATGTACTTAACCATTTTTGCAACTGTAGGTTCACGAGTTCAAGCTTTCATATTCCAAGTTCCACGATATCCATTTTGCACCCAATAATTTGTTATCTAAATTATGACCATCAGACTTGTCGTGGGTACCGAGCTCCTAAGTATATTTTTTCTCCTCTATTGATTCAGACCGATCGCAGTGCAACACTTAGCCTATTTTATATCATTCACAACCGCAGGTTCACGGGTTCACAATAGTTCCCAAATTCAAATTGCTCACGTTCGTCCCCGCCACCTTCGTGCTTTTCCCAATACAAATTTAATTATGGTTTAATGCTAATAACTCATCATGAAGGTTCTGTAAAGATCGTCATTAATAAGGAAAGGGCTCGAGGGTTTCTCATTAAATGTGCATTAAAGCACGATTTGTCGAAGATTGTATTATTTTTATCTCTCTCAATCACTCATTTCAAATATTATCTGGTTTAAAGAACACTCTCGTCAACTTGTGGCAGCAATATCTTGACAACATTTATGTGGTGATACTTTGAATATTTTTGGGCATGAAGACCATAACTTTCAGTGGTCCAGAGTGTATTCTTACTATGAATCCCCTTCTCCTCAAAAAGAAATGATCTGGACATCTGGAATTGCTCATGCGGGATGTGTCCCTGAGGTTTTCAACTGCAAGGAACCGGTTGCATGGTGCGTTGAGAAATACGTATCGAGTCAGGGAATCATACAACTCCAGGATCGTTCCCCCAACTCTCTTTCACCGCAAATATTTTGTAATATGTTGAAACTACATGAGCCAACAATTACCTTCAAAGGAGAGGATTGCAGGGATTTCCTGAAGAGGCATGACAACGGCATGGACCTCTTTGCTTGAGTTCTTAGAGAATCCTGCGGCCATCCCAAAAGACATTACTAGAATTTAGGATGACTCATTTAAAAACCCCTTTCAGGAAATTGCTTGGTTGTTTACCAGCATGACAGTACAAGAAAGCATCGCCACCATTTCTTAAATGATTCTTTATATTTTATATTTTACAATTAAAGAGTAATCTCTTTTCGATTGGAGAAAACTGATTTCCATTGAAATCTCCTCCCAATTGTCACAGTAAAAAATGACAAGAAATTCTTCATGGATTTTTATTTGGTGTTTATGATAGCATATTGTTGTCAATTTCCAAAATCATGTATTTGTAAGAGGGTGAACTATGAACTTGATATGGTTACCTTCTGGTACCAATCATTGTGGAGACACAAAGATTTTTTTCATTTTTACGAAGTTTATAATGATTTTGTTTTAGTTTTTAGAGGACTATTGTTTGGCAAAGATACCCCCAGAATATTTGACCAGGAAAATAATTATTGGATAAAAAGGGGACGTTAGAGCAGATGGAAAATCATGGTCTCATAAGGATTTTCAGTTCCAAGGAAAATCCCTCTTTTCTTCCATACCATGTATCTGATAAAATGTTTATCACGGAAGTAGCAAGGCAGTATAATTTATGGCTGCACTTTTTTCATGAGAAATGGAAAAAGCAATTCATACCCTTGCCTTGGAAAATTGGAGACTTTATATTCAGGAATATAAAAAAAATCGATGAGTTTGCGAACCACTTCCACAAGGTGAATCTAAAATATGTTGAAAAGATAAAGGGGTTTGACCCTAATGGAATTTTCGTGGAACATATGTTGGCAGTAGGATTCGGAAATTCATTTATTCATACTATTATTAGTGAAGAAGAAGATAATAACTTAGGTGCTCCTGCTCACAATGTTGGTGAATTGGAAACAATACTTAGTACTAATGATTTTTACAAGCAGAAAGGAAAGGATCCCAGCGAGAAGAGTGCCCAATCCCCAATTGTTACTCCTAAAACTACCACATCTCAAAGCAATGCTCCAACATCCCACCCAACTAGGAAAGTTACCAATAGTAGTTCAGTCGACGAAGGAAAAAGAATCCCCCTCGGGGAAAAATTGAGAGCTCACACAAGCTTCCTCTGAGAAAAAAGAGGAAGAATGTTGTGTAAGAGGAAGAAAACCATCGCATAGAACATGACATCAAAATCTTCTCTCTTGAAGACTCAGAGCTCAAGGCAGATGTTGAGAAAATGTTTCCCACAATGGATCAGCCGGGGAACATGGCCCATCATAATTCATTGTAAATCATTGAGAATGAAACCTTCAATGAAGAAGAGTCATTTTCTTTTCATAGCGTTGTCTTTGACAAGGAATCCAAGAAATTGATTATTGAAAAAGGTGATATGAAGAATAAGAAAGGAAAATCTTGTTCATAGGTTGACCTAAGAGATATGCAGCCTTCCCATATTTCTAAAATTCTCAGAGCAACTGGGGATTCTCTGGATGACGCCATTGGTGGTCTTGAAGCGGAAAACATGAAGTTGAAATAAAGGATCAAGGAACTAGAAGATGCCTTAATGCCTCTTCCACTTCTTGTCAGTCCTTTGACAATATTCAAACTGATTAAATTGAAAGGATCTTCAAGCCTACTTAGATCAGCCAAAATCTATGTAGAAAGAAACATTAAGAAAAGAATGGCATTGATCACAGAGGCATGGGAAATTTCAAAAAACATTATTTCTTTTGGCTCGAGGGCGCATGCCTTCCATAAGTATTTGCAAGTCGACCTGAAGAATGAAGAAGGTTTTTAACATGATGTTGTACTACCCTTTGGAAACAAAGTTTCCAACATGAGAGGAGGATTTTCCCTCCTCAAGTCAGATAAAACAGTTGAATGTGTGATGGAAAGAAAAGATAAAAAAAAATTGAATAATATTGTTCAAGCGTGAAGCCAAGCTATATCAAATAGGGAAGAACTATTCAAGAGGCTCACGAAGATAAACTTGGCCAGAAATAATAACAAAGTTCAAGACCCAAAACTAATTCTCAACTCAATGTTCCTAACAAATAAATAGTTTGACGAGCAAGTTAAGATTCTTAAAGGGTTGTCAATAGAAACGTTCTATGGTATACTTGAATTTGATGAGGACGATAGAGACAATTGGCTAGTGGAATACTCCGTGAAGACTTGGGACATTGAGGAAGCCTTACATGGTATTTTTCTTGATTTGAGAGAATTGGAAGGCAAGTTTTTCAACATCAAAATCTGGCATGAGATAAATGTGGCACCAATGAAGAATTATATTGAAGAATGGTTCAAGAAAGAAATCTACAAACTGACCAACGAGGGGCAAGAAATAGTTGAGACGGTTCATGTAATCATTAATGAAGACAATAAAAGGACACCAACAAACAAGTAAATACATGAGAGACCATCATAGTAATTTTATGTTGATCACATCCTTCTTTCGTTATCAATTCCTTCATCTAGTTACTCTGCTTCTTTGAATAGAAAGGTTTAACCGAAGTCTGATAACTTTTCTTTTCTTCTTTCCATGTCTTGCTATTCTTCTACCACCCATCATCCTACTTATACAAGATTAATTCTTGTGTATATTTTCTTTATGGTCCGCGGGAGCCCCAATCCCAGTCTTTAAGACAAACGCATTTTAAATTTCAAAGAATATGTCACAGACTATATATTTTTTAGAAATTTCAAGAGAGCTATTTCAGGATCAGTTTCAACTTTGTTTTGTAACTCTGAGTTTTGAATATAAAGTATTTGATATTGATATATCATTATCTTTATTTGAGTCACCCATGTGTCCACTCTGTTAAAGTTCTCTTATGCATGTGGATCATCTTCTTTTTATTTTTATTTGATCATAGATCTTTAGTTTAAACTATGATGGATGTGAGGAAATTTTGTTTATTTTCTTTAAATGTATGAATGTGTGTGGTTCCTAATCCTTTCTCGAGAACTTTATTTAAAAATAAAACAAAACATTTTCCTTTTATCTTTCTTGCAATCTTTAGATTTCTTTGATTACCATGATGGACTTTTACAAAGTCCCATATTCTAAATATCTAGAATCCCAATAAAATATTAAAGTAAAGAGGATTACCACCTCTATAAAAATGTAGGGGGATTTATATCCTTGTGAGGTTGTCTTCAAGGTCCTAAGGGATTCAAGCATCAACAACTATGTATTAGTCTTAGTGGCCAGCTCTGAAATGGAAATAATGTTTTAAGATGTGGTTGATGGAAGAGGTGAAAAAGAATCTATTGGGCATGGAGTCAAATTTACTGCAAAGGGAGCTATCAGTTATTGGTAGTAGAGCTATCAAGGAAACAGAGGAAAGGTAGATGATGTGTTATCAGTCAATAAGATTGTAGTAACATGGTGGTAGAAAAGGGAGTTCAACATCCCATTACACTAAGAGCATCTAATTGAGGACGAATTCTTAAAACAACTTTAGAGGAAATTTATGGAATCTTTAATTGTTATGAATCAGAGCATCAAAAATGGATGAATTATGATCATGTATTTTCCAATCAAACATTGAAGAACACACATTTAAATGAAAACTAAGATAAGAGTTACATACACATGGAAAGGGACACACTTCAAAAACACCATCACAAGAATCTCTGGTAAGAGTAACTCTGGACTTCTGACTGATATTCCATTATAATTTAGAAACATTACAAAATGCTCAAAATAAATCTCCTTTATGCTTCTACCAACTCCTTAGTCAATCAAAATTACAAATATATATAGAAAATACTCTTCCCAAATTTTAGGAGGTCGGTTTTAACCATTACCCCAAAGATAGACTTAGTTACATTAGGACAGCAACACATTTAGAACCGTCTTCTAGGAAATAGGAATCAATTTGCTGGAAAATAGGGGTCAAATATAGAATCATATATCTCAAATCATAATATTTGTTACAAAACTGAGAGAGATTTTTGTATATGAACCCATTTGTGAGAAAAACCTCTTTTTGTTTTCAAAAATTCCTCTCCAGCGTCTCGAGATCCGCATCTAAAGATAATGACTAAAACAGGAAATCATTAAATGTTTAAATCTGAAAAATAGGTTGTAAAGATCCATTCGGATATTGCAAACCATGACACCTGTGAATAAAATGAGAGGTTTTTGTGAATGGGATCGTTATTGACAAAAGGCTCTTTAATTTTTCAAATATTCCTTTCCATTTGGTCAGAAACAGAGTTTGAAGTTTACCAGAAAAAAATCATTTCCGGAACTTGCGTAGCGAACTTGCTGAGCAAGGTTCCTTTTGACATTTTCTTTTATTGTTTGGATTTTATCGATGGTTGAAGGTCATTGATTGATAGTTTGACACTCGAGATGATGATAAGAAGCCCTAGGACCACTTCATTACCCTTTCAAACACCATTTTCTTCAACATCCTAATATATGTCAAACACTCGATTCGGACATTGACCCTTGAGAAAATTATAGGACACTAACACAACCTAAGCCAATTGTCTAACAATACTCTCCTTTGTACACTAGCTAGATCTTGGATAAATTAAGGTCTGCATGCTTATATATATATATATATATAGAGAGAGAGAGAGAGAGAGAGAGAGAGAGAGAGAGAGAGAGTTTTTGTTCTACTCTGTGTTTTTGAAAGTGTTATAATTATGTTTTCTTTATGTAATATTTTATTCACTGAGTTGTTGAATTTCATTTTGAAGCATGAAATCTATTGTTACTATAAATTTTGTCTTCTTTGAATTTAGTATTGTGTTTGTAGCTTCCTTCATGTAATATTTTATTTATTTATTTTGTTTCATTATTATGTCAATAATATATGCTTGGATATTTTAGGACTCTTTGTTGAAGGGTGCTAGCACGCTAGAACTAAAGGTTTAACATAGGTGAAGGTAAGTGTCTTGATTTTCTCCTTTGGTTGTTTGTGTGTCCTTCTACAGAGGGCAGTGGCACAAGCCAAATTGAGGGAAAAGTGTTACACATGGTGAAGGCTATTGCATACCAAGAAGAAACTTGTGGCATGATAGTGAAAATTAAATAATAACATAGTCTCAATTCATTATGGTGTGTAGATGGAGTGTTAGCTCCTTTTTTATATGTTTGATGCCCCTTGCATTATATAGAGATGTTGGCAGTTGATGTTTGTTTTGATTCCAAGTCAATACTACATTTTAACACTATCCAATTATTAAAATATTTTAGTTTATTTTCCACGAAAAAAAAGCGTAATTTTATTCATCCAAGGAGACAAAATTACATTATGTAGGTGCTATATAGCACTGATCATCTGGAATATTCATCAGATGATTCATGGTTGCAACCAACTAGAAAAAACTCCAAAAACAAAAAGGAGCTTCATCTAAAAAAGATCAGAAACACAGTGAATATACATCATATTTTTACAAAAAAAACAGAGCTCGGGTATAGAGCTTCAAAAGCACAGATTTACAGTATGTATCTTATGGACATAGTAATTGTCACCGTAAGTATTTTTCAACAGTTCTTATTACATTTTGCATACATGATTTGTTATTATTTGAAAATCGAATCCACAAAAAAGAGTGATATTAGGTTGGTTGAATGAAGTTTTCTAAGAAGGGCCTATGATAGAATTCATAAGCCTCCTCGCTCACCATTTTTGTGATGTGACAACTGCCAAAAAGGAATTCAAGACTATCTTTTGATAAGGATTTTGCTAGCTAGTTGTGTTCCCTTTATACATGAGAGAGGGTGTGAGATGAAAATGTGTTCATAAGTCTGAATATTTCTTCCAAAATTGGAAATAAAATAATATTATGACAGATTTGAATTTTCCGAGACCAATTTATAGCATTCATAGAGTCACCAAAGATTTGAATAGAATGTGTCTCTTTTTCCACTGCAAATTGTAATAGAATCTTTAATGATATAAGCTCATCATAGTTTTTTTATCCCATTCCCAATCCCATCTTGATTTTGAATAAATATGTATCCGAAAAATATAGAACCTCTCCCCCCACCCCCCCACAAATTTGTTGGTCATCTTGAGAAGACCCATTAAAGAAGGCCCAAGGATAGGTGTGGTTAATAGATTCTAGAGATATTATTCAGACAACGAGAGAATATTTTTCCTGTGGAAAGTGAGAAAGGATCAAGAGAACATGATCAACAATGCAATCTAGAAGTGAGGGTCGATTCTGAAAAATTGCTTTCTTACAGGCTAGCCAAATGCTCCAGCAAATTATAAGGAGAAGTGATTTTATCTTTTTATGAGCAAGGTCATGGCACCAGACCTGCCAAGTCGATTCCACTGTGGTACCATCCCGTATCATATCCTAATTCAATCCAACTGCAATTTCCTCCTATACCCTTTGAGTAAATGGATAATTAATGAAGAGGTGAAAACATGATTCATTTTCCCCTTTGCACGGAGGACACCAACCGGGCCTACTATGTTTCGCTTCCTCATGTTATCCCATATTGGTATTTTATTGTAAATAATACACCACATAAAAATCTTAGATTTTTGTGGGCATTTTGACTTCCAGAGACCTCTCCATCACCAGTTCTGATCCTTGTGCATAATTTGGACATTTAAAGTAATATATCCCAATTTTGGAGTATAAATCCCAGGTGGTGCTTTATGTCACATTAATTCATCATCTTTATCGATAATTCTAATATGTCATGAGCAGATGGCCCTCATATAATTGTTCCATAGAAGAGCTTGATTACCTTCTAGACCAAAGGAATCAATGCCCATCCATCATTGCTACTAAATAGAGGTGGATTTTGGATCTGAAACCTGAGAGATGAAGTGGATGTCCTGCTCATTGAGAATGTCTCTGATTTCAATAGGGAGAATATGAGATTGTCCACTACTTAGCCAAGGGTCAATCCCAATCCTAACTTGATTCCCCATTCCAATTCACCAGGCCAGACTGTCACCAATGATAGAGAAAGATGAGATCATCGCTTTCCAAATAATAGAACTATGGGAACGATATTTTTCCAGTTTCTGGATCCAATCTTCCACTGAATCTAGCCTGATATATTTATGATAAGCAACTTTAGTCCATAGGCTGGTATATGATATCAACCTCCATCCAAATTTGGTGGCCAAATATTTCGAGAAAAGGAATATATTCTTCATACCCCATCCATCTAAAGCCTTTGGGAAAGCAAGGCATTCCCATTTCACCCATGGAAGGGTGTGATTATCCTGAGTACTCGACCAAATAAAGCAAAAGCAAATTTTGTGTGACTTCTCCAAAATCCTCTTAGGGATCCAAGCTAGAGACATCCAATAGATAGGGATGGCTTCCAGCACATATTTGGACAAGGTAAGTTTGCCTGCTCTGGAGAGCCACCTGAAGCTCCATCCTTTGAGGCATTTTTCTAATTTAGCCAGGAGCCAACGCCAATCATTTTTTTGGTAATCATTTGGTTTAAGATGAAAACCTGGATATTTGATGCCCTCTGAGAAATCAATGGTCAGAAAAGGAAGAAGTTGTTTCTAATGAGTTTCTGAGGTTGCTTCCATACCGGTGAAGGATAGAGTGGATTTCTAAACATTGATGACCATTCAAGTGGCAGCCTAAAACAGTTTTAGGATCTCTACAAGTTTTTTTGCATCCCTCCAACGCCCACTACAAAAGATGAAGATATCATCCCCAAAGAGGAGGTGAGTAATTCAGAGCCCCATCCCAATATATACTCCTTAAAATTCCCCCGAACCATCAGCCTGACTGATAGCACAACTTAGACCTTTTGCGACCAGTAGGAAGAGTAGCGAGGAGAGGGGGAAGCCTTGTCTTAATCCTCTCTGAAAATTAAAAAAGGGGGAGGTAACACCATTGATAATAATTACAAAAGAAACAGTGGATATGAAAGCCATCACCCACTTGATAAAAGAAACTTCAAACCCCAAGAGGGTGAGGAGAAGTATAATATAGGACCATTTTACATGGTAAAAAGCTTTAGATAAATCAATTTTCAGAATAGCTCCCCAAGACTTTGTGGTCTTTAGACTGTGAATAAATTCTTGCGCTACCCCAATTGCTTCATGAATTTGTTGTCCCTCTGGAAAGCTGAATTTTTCTTGAGAGATGGCCCCCGAGAGAATGGGTTTTAATCTCCAAGCAATGACTTTGGCCACTATTTTTTAAAGGCAGTTGCATAAGTATATTGGCCTGAAGTCATCAAACAATTGTGGCTCATCTAATTTTGGGATAAAACCAATGAAAGTGGAATTTATAGAGGCATATAGTCTCCCATTTCTCCTGGAAGCTTCCACCACCTCAAGAATCTTAGGTCCTATGAGCTCAAAAAATCCTAGGTAGAATTCAATTGTCCATCCATCCGAAACCGGGCTTTATCTTTTTGAAAACTGTGGAGAGTTTCTTTAAGTTCCTCCATTCCTACTTCAACAAAAAATCATTTGTTTCCTTCCTCGTCAACAAATCTAGGGTAAAGCAGAGCCAACCTTATAATCTCTACAATATTAACTCCTCTGTCAATCTTGAAGAGAGATTGGAAGTGATTTTTCCCCATCTGGGCTAATCCTTCAAAGGAGGAAATCTTGGCTCTCGCTTGATCCTTTAACTGCCAAATGGTGTTTGCGGATTTTCTTCATTTCGCAAAGGCTTGGAAGAATTTGGTGTTTTCATCACCTTTATTTAACCAAATAGCCATGCTTTTAAGGCGCCATTCTGCTTATTTTTCTTCAAGAAAATTCTTACGATGCACTTCAAGAGCCATAAGGTCATTCTTAGCCTCCAAAGAGATGTATCCCTCCTCCGCATACTAAGAGAGGTGTTCAGGACTATCTTCAATTTGGCTTAATTGAAGTTCCTCCCTATCATGTTTGGTATGTGCCCAAGGGATGACCAATTGCTTGATTTGCTTTAGATTTGAAATGAAGCAGATGGAAACTAGGGTGTCTGATCCTTGTTCATATGGAATCCAATTATCCTTGACAATATTCTCAAAATCTACAATTGTCAGCCAAATTGAGTTAAATTTGAAAGGGCTGGCAGGATTCCTAGGATCCCTTATTAGATCAAGCCAAATTGGGGAGTGATCGGATACACCACCACAACCCACCCATTTCCTGAGCTGCAATGGGAGAGCCAAAATAGATTCTGATACCAAGAAGTGATTAAGACGTTTGGAAATTTGTGCATCCCCCGACCTCCTATTGCTCCAGGTGGGAAGTAGTTTGGTTGGGGCGATGTCAATAAGTCCTTGATCATTTAAAAGATGGGTGAATAAATTTGTTTGGTTTTTTGGGTGCACATTGGGACCCTAAAATTTTGCTCCCCCCAAAGAAAACTTTAAGTCCCCCCACAAGAATGAGGTTCGTTGATCTGAGCAGTTGTTTGTTGAGTAGAGAGGCAAAAAAGGGTGCCTGATCAAAATATTAACAATAAACATTTAGAACCCTAAGTCCTTGCCCCAATCCTTCCATCTGCAAATCCACTCCCAAACAGGAGTCAAGAGCCCAAGATTTTGTGACTTTGACTAGTCTAGTGTTCCATCCAATCGCTAACCCTCCCAACCAGCCAAAGGAATTGGATCAAATGAAATTTCAGGATGGGATTAAAGCCTCTAACATCTTAGTCACTAAGGCCTCTTCCGCCATAGTTTCTTGTAGTAGGATAATAGTATGCTTGTTCAACATGAACAGCCTCTTCAAAGAAAAAAAAATTATGGGAGCTCGCCACTACCTTGCAGTTGAAAGAAATAATGTTCATGGGGTAATCCTAGAGTGGGATCATGTTGCTCTAAGGGCCCCATAAATTGACTTTTGACGGTTGAAATCGATATCGATTAAGTCACGGTTTTGTTCTTTTGAGAGATGGGAGGTTCGGCCCCTTCCTTTTTTGTGCAAATGCTTATCCGGATTTGGGCCCAAAACAACACCACCATAGTCCAAGACTATAGTTTGGTTCTGAAGTTGGAAACTAATAGCAGAGTCATCTGAACCCAATGAGGAGAGATCATCTGAAGAAGCGGGGTTGTGTGAGCCATGTGAGGGGGACAAAAGGAGGGACCATGAGGAGATAGGGGTGGTGGTGGATAGGGGGGAGAAGGATTTTTCTCCTAAGGTTAGGGAGGTGGGGAAGGGGATGTCCCGTAATGAAGGGGGAGAGTCCAACTGTAACAAATTTAATGAATGAATAATACCAGAAATAGGAGTAGGAATGAAAATATGGATACCAAGAAATAAGTCGAGTTGTTGAAGGGGTAACATCCTTGTTGGTGTCGAATCCATGAGGCCTTCAACTGGCTAAACAGAAATCATGGCATTCATATTTTCTTCAATGGTCGATCCTTGAATGGTTACATCTCTCCGTTGTCCCTCGGGAAATGTGGCTGAAGTGGAAGGTCTGTCCGTCGAAGAGGGAGGAGTAATAAATCTCTCATAGGTCGAAACACCAAAATGTTTCTAATTCTAAAAAATTGGGGAACTTACTTCTTGGCCATGAAAAGGTAAGGAGAAATCCTTGACAATGTGACCATTTTCATGGCATCACCTGCATCGAAATGGTAACCTTTCATAGTCCAAAATTTGCATTATGGTGCGGCCTATATCCGTCACTGTGAATTTCTTTTGTAATCCTCCTCTGATGTTTAATGAGACCAAAATACGCACCACAGACATTTCCCTAGACTCTTTGAAAGACATATTTGTTGATATATATTTACCAAGCATATTCCCAAAAAGTGAGAATATTTTGGGAGGCCAATACTGCGGGGGGAGTCTTGGCAGCCGAACCCAGACTAGAATGGTATCCATTTTTTCATTATCAGCATCAAAAGTAGGGTCCCATTTTTTCAGAAGAAATGGAGAGGAATCAATACACCATCCGTAGTGCAATGCACTTTCATCTTGTGAAACTTTAGAGAATGTGATCAAGAAGCACCCTTTTGAGAGGCAGTTTATTCGCGACAGAGGATCATATGAAGAACCTGAGGATGTGGAAACCCAAGACAGAAGGGTTTCAAGATTGAAGTGGCGACCAAGGGCTTTACCAACTAGTGCTTTATCTTCCATCTCTAGAGCCTCGGTCATCATTATGTCTTCGCCAAAAACCATATTAGACTCCTCCAAGGACGCTAAGATGCACGTCTTCCTACACCTCCTTTTGGGAACTATACCTTCGGGAGAGAGCCTGTCTAAAGGAGCAAGGGCCGAAGTTGATCCCAAAACGTCCATAGTTCCATCCCAGCCATTTAGGTTTGTACGGTCGAGCCAAGAGGCAGTAAAACCTGTACTGAAGGGTGTAGACTCAATACCTGAAGGGGTGAGCAGATCCGGGAAAGGATAAAGGCATGAATGAAAAAATTTTGGATCTAGGCTTGACCATTCATCAGCATGTAATCCCATTGGAAAAGAGTCAAATAGTGAACAAGGGACGGAGGGAAATCTCAAGGATCGGGAGAGAAGAGAAGAACCTGCCAGTGGGAGGGAAGAGTCCACAAAAAAAACCATTGAATCGTCTAGAGAGAAAAAAACCTTGAGTTGAGACATACCTATCCAAGGGCGTTAAAAATGCAAGGCTGGGAGAGAGAGAACCACCAAAAAAATTGAGTGAAGGTAATGATACCGGTGTTGAGCCCAGATCTGAATCTCCAAGCAAAGTGACCAATGTTGAGTTAGGAGAGGGGAAGAAAGGAGGACCCTCCATCCAAATCATCGAGTTGTCCATCAGGGCACACGAGCTAGAGACTAGAAGGGGCAAGCTGTCAGTTGTCAGTGACCAGGGGAGAATCTCAGTAGGGTCCAGGGAATAATCCATTATTCATCATAAACAACCATAATCCTCTACCAGAAGAAACTGCAGAATAGTATTCTAGCCACCGGAGAGAGATTTAGGCAGGAGTCGAGAGAGAGGCACGACCACCTATGCCAACAAAGACAGAGAAAAAAAAAACTAGAGTTTTTTAGGCATGCAGTAATAGCCGGCTGCAGAGCCATTTTTTCTCCTCGGGTCCTTGTTCTGTTTTTCCTAAAATATTATAGTGTTATGGTTGAACATGTGTATATAGATACATGTTTCTAACATGTAGATGACATAATTTTCCTTTTCAATATATAATACTCATGCTACGATGATCCGGATTATTTTTTAGAACAAAATGAAAGCAAAAATATTACAATGAATTATAAATATTGCTAGAAACAGAGACATATAGTAATATATGATTTCTATTAATGAAAGAAATGTACAGAGACTGTAAAATACAGAGTGAATGAACTCGCTATAATGGTGGAAGCTTATCTCTAAGAAGAGATTTGATGGCTACTCTCATTCATAATAATATGATTCTTACAATGAGGCTACAAAGGCCTTTTTAACATAAGAAAATCCAAAACTCTAACCCCGGAAGATGAAAATCCAAAAGGTTTGCAGGCCCCGATGGGGGTAGTTGATATGTCAACTTCCCAGGGGCGTAAATTTTGCATACGATCTCTATTTGGGGAACTCGATACACCGTTGGAAAGGTATAGCCAAGAAGAAAACATTCCAAGTGGCCCATTCCAATGTCTAATAACTTCGCTTGAGATCGAAAACCCCAAAAAAAATTGTTTAGGGCCTCAAAACTGCCCCAGAAGTTTGGTACCCAAAAAATTGTTGAAAAAATGTCGAGGTGGAAAAAGTTATTTTGAGCCAGTAGAATAGGTGGGTGGCCACCGATATCCATCTGTATCAAGCTCCCCCTTTAGGAAGCAATGGTCCCCATTGCGTCAAGTTCCCATGGAAGCTTTTGTTGAACCTTGGTGAGTTGCTTTCCTTGTTGGATAAGTTGTGTTGCTTAGCTTATTGAAGGTTGTCACGAACCTGTTGCTAGCAGGGTTTAATATGTTCAACCAACCTATTATATCCTGCCTTGATTGGGCATTGTGTAGGCACCCTCATAGGTGTAGAAATAATATCTTCTTTCTCTTCTGCAGTCTACTTCTATTGGATAGAAAGGTATTGGGCCAAGGTTGCAGTGGTTGCAGTGTCCTTATGTTCACCTTTTGAACATATTATGAAGAGGATGAATTTTTCAATATGATAGATTTCCTTGTGGAACTGTTTTGGTGGGACAATAGTCGGAACTACCTCTGGTATCATGTAGAGCTGACCCCCCAGAGTAACAATGACACTACGAGGTCAAGACTCATAAACAGCATGATGTTTCCACATATATGGTTGGCCCAAAAAAACATCACATACATTCAAAGGGGAAACATCACACAATACCTCATCCTTGAATGGATTGATGTCATAGGATAGATGGCACTGCTAGCTGACACAGAGATCTAGTCATTGGCGAAGCCACCCGATGTTGTATGGTTGCAAGTGTAGTGTTGTTGACAATCCCGATTGTTTGACAACCTCTGCTAAGATGAGGTTCTTATGGCTTCCACTATCAACAATGAAATGCAATGGGGTCCCCTTCACCCACATTTGTGAATGGAAGAGGTGGTCCCCCTCTTCAAGATCTGTTGGTTCTTTTGGTTGGATCATTGTGGTTATGATAATGGCAGTGGGGTCTATGTCGATGATCTGTCTCCTTCCATTATTTTATGAATCAAGATTCGGATCTTTTTCTTTGATCTCGGATACCAATGACTTTTTTTAGTGACATTCATCGGTGTTGTGCCAAGGGATTTTGTGGAAGTCACACCACTTCCCAGGGTCCTTCTTCGTCTTCCCATTACCCTTATTTTGTTGTGGCTTGGAATCCTTGTATTGAGGTTGGTTGTTTTGTGAGTTAGGGTCATATTTACCATACTTCGACTATTGTGGATTTGCATAACTGAACTCTCGTTTGTTCTAGTGCTTAAATTTATGCTCGATCTTGATAGCATATCGATAAGCATCTCCCAATGATGAGATGTCCAAAAACTCCATTTTTGTTTGGATGTATCAGTGCAGAGCCCCGTGGTTTTTCAGAACCAAATTCCACTCAGAATATTCGATACCTAGCTTGGTGCACAAGGCATGGAAGGTTTTGGTGAACTCTGGCACTACTTGGCCCCTCTCTTGACGCAACGTGGTCCATCTCATGTACTAGTCTTCATAGTTTCCAACAGGGTAATATTGTTCCTTGATGGCATCTATGAAATATTCCCAAGTGGGTTTGAACTCAAACATTTTAGACTCTTCTATGGAAATTTTATCATAGTAAGTTTCCCACCAATGTTTGACATGGGGGAAAGCCTTAAGGAGCACGAAGGTGATATTTTCCCCGTCGAAAAAATTATGCACAGAGAAATAACCTTCCAGCAGGTTTAACCATTTTTCCAAAGCATATGCATCTATCTGACCTTCAAATACGGGAATATAAAAATTGAGTTGTACCTTGAAAGGAGTAGTGCCTCCAAAGTGGTTTCTTGATGAAGATGTCTCTGCTAATATTGGCAGGCGTCAAAGGATTTGGGAAAAATTCTCCATCATTTTGTTCTTTTGTCATGTGAGAGATTGCTCAAGCAACAAATTAATAGAATATTTTGCTCCAGGGTTTCTCTTTTCTCTCGCCATGGAGGGTTTCTTGGGCGTGTGAGAGCAATTATCCTCAAGAGAGACAAGCTCGAGACCCAAATTTCTATATTCGGACCTCGTCAAAGACATGAACTGAAAAATGACCAAGAGCAGCCTACTCTAATACCACTGATCCAGATTATTTTTTAGAACAAAATGAAAGAAGAGATATTACAATGAAAGACACATAGATACTACCATAAGCAGAGAAATACAGTAATACATGATTTCTATTAATGAAATAAATGTATAGAGACTGTAAAAATACAGGTGAACGAATTCGCTAGAATGGTGGCAGCTTATCTCTGAGAAAAGATGTGATGGCTATGCTCATTTGAAATAATATTATTGTTACAATGAGGCTCCAAAGGCCTTTTTAACATAAGGAAAATCCAAAACCCTAACCCCGGAAGATGAAAAGCCAAAATGCTTGCGGGCCCCAATGGCGGTAGTTGATACGTCAACTTCTCGAGGGCATAAATTTTGCATACAATCTCCATTTTGGGCACTTGATACACTGTTGGAAAGGTCTAGCCGAGAAGAACACATTCCAATTAGCCCAAATTAGTGCATTTTACAATCTCTTGGGCCTTAAATCCCAAAAAAACATCGTTTAGGACCTCAAAATGGCCCAGGAAGTTTGGGACCCAAAAAACTATCAAAAAATTGTTGAGGTGGAAAACTCTATTTTGAGTCGGTGGAATAGGTGGGTGACCACCGATATCCATCTGGATCATATGGTCATGTATATGAGTGAATTTTTCTTTTCCATGGATAATACTCATGCTATGGTCAATGATTCACTATGTGTTGACTTGATTTTTGAGCTTGTTACCTCCAAAACCTGTACTTGGGATATTAAATTCCCTGAACCAAAGAACAAGCATAGGGTTCCAATGTCTCCATGATGAAATTCCCCTCTTTTTTTAGTTGGTTTTTGCCAACTTGAAGGAGGGAGTCCTTGACAAAAGCACACTATTATATCCTTGATATTTCAGATCTACAAATCAAACTGGTTGGCAAAATATTTTTAGGTTTTTTATGAATGTATGGTGGGATTCAAAAAGATTAGTGTGTTTATAATTAGGGATATGAGGTCAAGATAAAAAAAAAGTTTGAAAATGTTATGTAGAATATCAATAGGACAATCCAAGATATACACCGTCAATACTATCATTCTTCTTATTATGAAAATACTTGATGAAATGTTCAAAAGAAACCGTTGATGAAAGAGTGGTAATTATCTTTACTCATACATTGTTTAATATCCTCAAGCTAGGTGAGATATGAGAGATTAAAACCCTGGTTTATAGCCTATCAAAATCTCAATCGAACCCCAAGAAATATGGTTCTTAGATCTTACTATTGTGTGTGTGTGTGTGT
>ML803256.1:242231-271681 GCA_009831015.1 Picea engelmannii
TTATTTAATATTATACAATTTAAAGTAAATAAAAGAATGTGCTTGTATAATAAGTGAACTATAAAATGTAATATTCCAGATATAAAAAGTATGCAGCACAGAAATAAAATGCTAGAAATGGCAGATAAACAACAATATAACTAGAACAACACCACAATAACACAAAAATGATATCAAAATAACACCGGAAAGAACACTTTGAGTCTCAGAGCAATGTTCACGGGCCTCTTCGAGGGGGCAACCTCCAGTCGAGTAGAGCTCTATTACAATAATATCCAAGCTAGGGTTCTCATACCCTCGACTCCTATTTATACTAAATATGTCTATCAATAGAACCATCTAGAGGAAGATCCTTCTAGAAGCGGAAGCTTCTATTAGGTCTTCTTACTTTTGACTTGTTCTGCTTTATTGCAAGGCCTTATTAATATTGACCTTAATTACATTGGAATACATTGTTCTACCTATGTGATGGGTTAGGTCCCTAACATGTCCTCTCCCTTAAAAACAACCTTGTCCTCAAGGCTTGAGATGTGGAAATTGTTGCAGAATGGTAGTTGGTTCCCAAGTGGCATCTACTGGAGTTGTATCTTTCCATTGGACTAACACTTCCTTGATGGTTCACTGACGCATGCGATGCTCACGCTGGTCCAAAAATGCTTGTGGTTGTAGCCAAATGGAGCCTTCTTCGTCCAACTCGGGAAGGTTGGTTTGAGTTTGGCACTTAGTTCCAATCACCTTCTTTAAGCATGAAACATGAAAAATAGGATGTAGCTTAGAATGACTGGGAACAACTAACTGATAGGCCACCTGTCCCACACGCTTGAGAACTGTATAAGGACCATAAAATTTAGGCACCAACTTCTGACAATGGTCGGCCTTGAGGGAAGTTTTCTTGTAAGGTTGCAGTCCAAAAAACAGCTAATCCCCTTCTGAAAAATGACATTCAGAGCGACCTTGATCTGCTTGTTGCTTTATGTGATTCTGGGCCATGACCAAATTCTCTTTGAGGGTATGGAGAATATCCTCTCGAACTGTAAGCATGTGGTCAACCACCTGGACCTTTCTAGACACCTGGTAAATATGAGAGAACTGACGATGGCTTTTGTCCATATACCGCTTCAAAAGGAGTCATGCAAGTAGTTGTATGGTATGAAGTGTTGTACCACCACTCAGCTAGGGGTAACCATTGAGCCCACTGATTTTGATTTTATGATGCAAAACACCTCAAATATGTTTCCAAACACTTGTTGACAACTTCAGTTTGACCATCCATCTAGGGATGATAAGTTGTGTTGAGGTGCAATTGGGTGCCTTGTAGCTTGAATAGTTCTTGCCAAAAATTGTTGGTGAAAGTTGGGTCATGATCAGAAACAATAGAATGTGGCATTCCATGAAGCTTGAAGACATGATCCATGAAAAGTTGATCCATTGTGGATGTTATAAATGGGTTTTGAAGAGCACAGAAATGAGCATACTTCAAAAGGCGATCAACTACCACCATGATGACTGATTTATTGCCCGATTTAGGTAAGCCTGTAAAAAAATCATAGAGATATCCTTCCAAATAGCAGTTGGAATCGGAAGCAGTTGTAGTGTGCTAGGATATTTGAATATTTTTCCCTTTTTGCATTGAGACACATCACATTCGGCCACAAAATTACGAATTTCTTGTTTCATACCATCCCAAAAAAAAGAACGTTTGACCCTGTCATAGGTTTTGGTAAACCCAGAGTGCCCAGTTGTGGGTGTGGCATGAAGCTCAGAAAGCACCGTGGATTTAAGTTTTGACTGTTTACTTAAATACAAACGGCCTTTGTATCGAAGCTCATCATGGAGCCAAGAGTACCCTGGGGAAACTGGAAAATTGGACTGCAATTGTTGTATCAGATGTGAACTTTTCAGATCATGTAGCCATTCCTAGCGAACGACTTGGAGCCAATCTGGTACAATGAAGGAGAGAGAAAAAAGGGAGTCTTCATCTTCATATTTTTTGGGAAAGTGCATCCGCAACCACATTGTCTTTTCCTTTCTTGTAAATGATCTCATAATCATATCCAAAGAGCTTAGTCACCCATTTTTGTTGCTTTGGGGAGGAATTGTGTTGTTCCAGAAAATACTTAAGGCTTTGATGATCTGTCTTAATTTGGAAGCATTGCCCCAAGAGATAAGGGCGCCACAAATCAACAACATGCAGAATAGCCAACATTTCCTTTTCATAGATTGATTTGCCCAAATTTTGTTCACACAGTTGTTTGTTGGTAAATGCCAAAGGCTGCCCCTCTTGCATAATGACAGCGCCAATATCTTTCCCTGAAGAATCACATTCCAAGACAAAGGTCTTTGTGAAATTAGGAAGGGTCGGGACTGGAGTGGTGCACATGGCCATCTTTAAGGTTTGAAAATTCTGAGCAACTGTTGGAGTCCAAATGAAAGAATTCTTTTTAAGGAGCGCGGTGAGAGGTGTCGCAATCTTTCCATAATTCTTAACAAACTTGTGATAATAACCTGTTAAGACCAGAAATGCTCATAATATTTTGAGAGTCTTTGGGTGAGGCCAGTCTTGCATAGCTTCAATATTTTTAGGATCCACCCTGATGTCGTTCTTGCCAACAAGATGACCTAAGTACTCGACTTATGAGGCACCAAAAGCACATTTAGATTGTTTCAGGAAAAGTTGGTGCTGAGAGAGTAGATGGAGAACAGGGTCCACATGAGCAAGATGGTCTATCCAGGTTTTTCTATAGATGAGGATATCATCAAAGAAAACTAAGACAAAATGACGGAGAAAAGGGCGAAAGACATGATTCATGAGAATTTGGAAGGTGGAGGGGGCATCACACAAGCCAAAGGGCATGACCAAAAACTCATAGTGGCCCTCATGAGTTCTAAAGGTAGTCTTAGGAATGTCTACCTTTTTCATACAGATCTAGTGGTAGCTAGAACGAAGATTAAGTTTAGTAAAGAACTAGGCACCACTCAATTCATCCAAGAAGTCATCAATGGAAGGAATGAGAAATTTGTCTTTAATGGTGAGTTTGTTGAGGGCGCAGAAGTCAGGACACATGCACCAAGAACCTTCTTTCTTCAGGACCATGACCAGAGGAGAAAATTAGAAGCTCATACTAGGGCGGATAACGCCTCCGTTAAGCAGTTCTTGAACCATTTTCTCAATTTCATTTTTTTGGGAAAAGGGGTGACGATAGGGACGGATATTGGGAGGAAGGCTTCCTGGTATAAGGGGAATGGAATGATCATGAACACCACGGGAAGGTGGGATTCCCTGGGGAGTGGAAAAGACCAACTGATGTTTATAGAGGATGGATTGGAGGTCTTGCAGCACAGAGGGTGTCTCAGTTGCCTATATGGCATGGAGTTGGGAAATAACACCAGAATGACCTTTTTTTAGCAGCTTTTCCATGCGATGGGAACTAATGATCTTAGGTGAACTAGCAGTGATGCCTTGGAACTTATATTTTTGGCCCTCCTAGTCGAATTGCGTGGTTAATTCCTTGAAATCCATGAGAATGGGACCCAAAGTCCTTAGCCAGTCTACACTTAACACAATGTCACAACCGCCCATGTCGATAGCAAACATATGATATTTCAAGTGGTAGTCACCAATTTGGAGACGCACATTTTCACAATGCCTTCCACATTTCATGGAGCCGCCATTGGCAATCATGATTTGGAAATTATTGACTGCATGGATATAGCAATGAGTTTCTTGGGCAATGTGGTGATGAATAAAATTATGGGTGCTTCCACTATCAACAAGAATGATGACCTTCCTATGCTTGATGTAACCAAATAGCTTGAGGGTTTGGGGAGCAGAGAAGCTGGTGAGAGCATTTAGGGAAATGATTGGTTCTACTTCAGGAGGGTCCGAGGGGGGGGTTATGTCAATTGTTTCAGGTGACTCGGACACAAGGGGAGTTTCAACATCCTCTCCCTAAATATCCTCCAAGATGGCCATAAAAAGATTTTTTTCCTTACACTTGTTGCTCGAAAAATATTTGTCATCACAATTAAAACAAAGGCCTTTGAGTTGGCGTTCATTCATTTCAGCCCTAGTCAATTTTTGGATCTTTAGTGGAGCAGAGGGAGTAGTGGGATTTATTGGTTTAGTGCAAGGAATAAAGGAGGGTTTCTGGTTTTGAGAAGATACAACATGTTGTGCTTCTTTAGCTCTTTTAGTAGCCTCCACCCAACTCTGAGGGTGAGCCATGAGGACATGGGCACGAATCTCATCCTTGAGGCCACTGATAAAACATTCTCAGAAAAAGGAATCAGACATGCCCTCTGTCCGAAAAGCCAAGCACTCAAAAGAACCTATAAAGTCTTCAATTGTTCCGGATTGTTTCAACTTTGTCAAATGGCTTAAATGGTTGGTGTCAGTGTCAAAGCGTTCACAAAGCTCTGCCACAAAGTGTGTCCAAGCAATATACCCTTGACGGAATTTTTTTCTCCATTGCCACCATTGCCAACGTTCTTGATCTAGATGGAGAACACCATACTGGAGTTTGGCCAAGTCATCTGTAATTCCATATAAAGAGAAATAATGTTCCATTTCGGTTACCCAACCAGTGGGATTCGAGCCATCAAATTTGGTCAAATCCACCCATAGAAGGCATAGGTCACGCTAGAAGTGTTGGGACTGAAAAATTACGGGATTGAGAGAACGTTTCAGCTTCGGTATGCGGAGGTGGGTCAGATAAAGGGGAATCTGCAGGGATATGCAGCTTGGTGCAGATCATCGAAATGACAGATTCAAGTTGGGTAGTCATGTCTTGTTTGAGTTCTTCGATTGAGGCGGCGATGGAGGGTTGCATGTTTGTATTGAGGGCATCAACATTGGCACTGAGTTGTTTCACTTCTTGTTGGGTCACAAATTAGATTGCAAGGTATTGAAGCGAGCTTCAAAGTCTTGGCTACGAGTATGGGCCATGATGACGAGGGAATCGAAAAGGGGCGGGTGGGGTAAAAAAATTTGTTGAAAAATGATAGGTATGAATGTGATAAGGGTGAAGAGATAAATCTAATGGAATAGGTCTCAAATAATGGTGCAAAATTTTCCAGACTTTTTTTTTTAACACCTGTGGAGTTATACTCTGGTATGAAGAATACTGCAGTGATGAAATGCCCAAATTCTTAACCAAGAAGAATTGTGTAGTGATTTGGCAACTCAAACTCAGTTGTGTGGCAATAGATCTTATATGTCTTAATTTTTGTTTCCGTCCCCAAGGGTTAGGTATTCAAGGGTTCTACGGACAAGGGTTTACCCTGTGCTATAATTCTCTGATATATGTTCGGGGTCCAACAATAGTACTCGTCCCAATATCTCAAGGCACTAACTAAGGAGGCTAGACTGTGCCTTTATCCGTACTACCCAACTACCCAGGTACTAGATATTATCTTCCCGAGTGTTGTTCTTGGTGGCACTATAGCATTCAGGCAGTCGATCGGTTTATCTAAAGAGGGATTTAGAAAATCTAGGTCGATCCATACACAGGTGTTGTCTGATGCGCTACCACTCGAAGGGGTACCAACAGGGGTTACAAGGGTGGCCAACATATGTGGGCTTAAGTACCACTTGTATTTCATGTGTGTATGAATCCCTCAACCATGGGTTTATGCACGTAATGACAGATCTATGTGGCTTAAAGATGCCAGAATACGTCTCTACCCTCGAAAAAAAAAATTAACCCACAATTTCTGTCAAGGAAAGTGCTTTGATACCACTTGTAATATTCCAGATATAAAAAGTATGCAGAACAAAAATAAAATGGTAGAAATGGCAGATAAACAACAATATAACCAGAACAACACCACAATAACATAAAAATGATATCAAAATAACACCAGAAAGAACACTTTGAGTCTGAGAGCAATGTTCACGGGCCTCTTCGAGGGGGCAACCTCAAGTCGAGCAGAGCTCTATTACAATAATATCCAAGCTAGGGTTCTCATACCCTCGACTCCTATTTATACTAAATATGTCTATCAATAGAACTATCTAGAGGAAGATCCTTCTAGAAGCAGAAGCTTCTATTAGGTCTTCTTACATTTGACTTGTTCTACTTTATTGCAAGGCCTTATTAATATTGACCTTTATTACATCGGAATGCATTGTTCTACCTATGTTAGGGGTTAGGTCCCTAACATAAAACAATAAAAAAGTAAAATGTTGAAATAATACTAAGAAAAAATCTAAAGCACGGTATTTAAACAATAATGTACAAGTGAGAAGAAATCAGCAAATTATTTTATTAAATCAATTATAAGTACAACTAAGAATATCTCTTCAAGTCCCTACACGGACTTGGACCAGTGGAAATCTTGGAAGTTCAAGATGTAATTATGACTCATGCATGGAAATCTAATGTCAAAAGAAAATATCATGAGATGAAACCAGGCTAGATCAATCCAAGTTGCATATGCATCATCTTTTTGAACTCTCCAAAACTAGTATTAATTAGAACTGAATAATTTCATAACTTCTAATTAAAACCAGACAGACATTCAAGAAAATAAATAACCTTGGAGCATATCGTCCATCAATGCTTCCTAGTATTTTCTTTTCCACCTTCAAAATAACCCTATCGTCAATAAGATAATTCATCTCTAATGAAACCCAGAATGGAGTGAAAAGATGATAATCTCACTTAGGGATAAAGCATACCTTATCAGAAGTCTCACTTCTCTATTTTCTCATGTCCTTCTTTGTCTTGATCTCATTCTTTTATATCTTCCTAAATTAGTTAGGTAGTTCAACTACCTTTTTGTTTAAACTTTAATTAACTTTTATTTAAGAGAAGACAACTTCATTTATTATAAGGGTAAAATATGTTTAAATAATAGGTGGTGTCCCACTAGGTCTTCGCTTCCTCATTTTCCAAAATTTCCCTTCTAACTCCAAAATAAATTGAAAATATAAACATATATTAGCAACAAAAAATAGATCAAGATAAGACATTCATCAAAATACTCCATATCAGCAGACACTTGTACCTCCCAAAATATCAAAATAATATGATATTTAAAGTTTCCAAAAATAAATATCATATGCCAACTCAAAATATGCCAAGTTATCCAAGTATGCCATGCATTATTGAAGAGATTTGAGAGGAGTGTGATGGTCATGCATAATGAATTTGCAACAATGTTATTTAAACTCTAGTTGTTAAATCCTCTTTAAATGCTTCTTTAAATACCTCCATGTATTATATGAACAGTTTAACATTTCTTTCTATTACATGAACATGAGTAAATATGGAAATGGAATTATGCATGACTTGGACATATGATAAAAGGAGCATGCCTTATGAAAAATGATAAATAATGAGGGAATAATATGGCAAGTTCATGTAAAACAATCTTAGAATTTAAAACTCAGCTGACCAAAACTTGTTCATATTTCCAAACCAATTATTTTTTATTGGGGTTTGCCATAAACTTCCATATCATACCAAAACATTATATGAATAGACAAAAACTACCATACAAACTCAAACAATACCAATTTCTCTGTGTTGTCCCAGGCACCAACAACCCTCCATTTTCTTGTAATTCACTCGCAAAGCTTCCTCAAGAAAATTCAGCCCCTCTATTTTTCTGGCTTTGAAAATTATTCAACTTGTACCTTCTTGATGGATTCTTCCTCCCACTCTAAACATGCTCTTCAAGCTTCACATTTCAATCCAATTTGTTTCTTTTGATTTTAGACACTTAAGAAATTTTCTAAGTTCAATATTGGTTTTCAGTCGAGTTAATGTACACTCCTTCGATGTAAATCGGAGGAATTACCACTAACTCCTCTGATGTACATTGGAGGAGTTCCCTCCAACCACACCGATAATCATCGACAAACTTCTCGTTGTCTCCTCTGAAAAGACTTTCCCATCGATTTCATCAGAATAATTGTTATCTTCTCTCTTCAATACGTATTGGCACTCTTTGTGCCAAGTCCTCTGATGTGCATCAGGGACTTTCCCATGAAGTCTTCTGACACACATCGGAGGACTTCACACTAATTGCACCGACAATGCCCAACGTCACATCACATTTATTGTGCCCCAAATCTTATAAAGTATATCGTCAAGGTAAGTTATTCTTTCTTTGTGTTTGATAAGAAACCAAAACAAGGAGATGGAAATTTTTTTGTAGCAAAAGGTTAGGACCTCATATGTTTTGTTTAAGACTGGGAACATTGAAACTTGATCAATCATTACAATACCTAGCAAGACAACTGCCATCATATGTCTTCATTGATTGATACTATCACATACCACCTCATCCTTGCTTCCAATGGATTTGCCAATTTTATACCATCAAAACTACAGCCGGAACCAAAGTCTAGCAACCAAAAATCATTGGGCTTTTGAAAATATGCTACCCCAAAAATCCCCAATGGTTGATCTCTAGTGAGAGAAAATCAATTTTATTATATGTTGTAATAGGAATCATCTTGTATGGCACACAACCAATTGGGCTTCAAATTTAGCAACTACATTAATTTTAAAACATTATTGCTTCTCCTTTGATTCATCTACTATGTGTAAACTTGGAGGAACAAAAGAAAGCACATTACCAACATTGGTAGATGCATGATCCTTTTGTTGCTTGGACAATTTGCAACAATTTTAGGAAGTATCTATTTTTGCTGCATGGAAGAATCATCAAGAAACTAAGCATCGTGAGTTGTGCCTTCAACAAACATATGTTGTGTTGTTGGCTTTGTACTATCAACTCTAAAATGAAAAATGGGTCATTTTTCATCACAACAACCTTCAAACCTCTAGGTTAATTACAAAAATAAAGAACAAATACCTTCACAGTGAGGAGCTTCACAAGCTCGACACTAATAAGGCCACTGATATTGTTTCTCTTGTTCCCATTCATCCATTATGTCTACAATAATATCAACATCACCTTTAATTTTCCATTGGGTTTAGCTTGAGTGGTTGTGTGATGTAGTGTTATCCTTCCCACCTAGGTTTTGTTCTCATTAGTCACAACAAAGCTTTGAGCTTAATCATAATCCGGTTTACCTTGGGTACCATCCTGGAAAATGAGGGAAAGTGCCTAATGGGTTTCCCTAGGAAATGATTCATGTGGAAACAAAAGGAATAAGAAGAAGAAGTTGTATTTCATTGCTTTAAATATATCAAATATTTCATCTAATGGTATAGAGAGATTATTAATTTCTATGCTTTAAGCATGTTACCCATATTTTTTGTGCTTTGGAAAAATCCACCAAATATAGCAAGTATAATATCATTTTTCAATACCATTGGTTTTTAGGTCAACATGATAAAATTTCAAAACTATCAATAACCATATGTTTGTTGCATCCATGGTGATGTAGGAGCATATTTGGTTCTGGGCAATCCGCATCACCCAAAAACATTTCAATTATGTACAAATTCAATTAGGATGAATAAAGATGGTTGCAACTCTACTTTGCAGCTCGTGTTGTGACCCCTTGATACAAATAATAGTGTTGTGACTCGTTCCCAAATGACGAATGATAGTGCTATGATTATTATGCTGCAACTCCACGCTACAAGAAATATGTTACAACTCCGCGCTACATGAAATACGTTGCAGATCCACACTACAAGTAATATGTTGCAACTCCACGCTACATGGAATATGCTGCAATTCCACTCCACACCTCTCAAGAAGATAAAATGCCAAGAGACAATCGTTGGTGAAAGAAGAGGGAATGAAATTCGAATTGGGAAATAGTTGGGCAACGAACAGTCATGATTGTTCATATCCTCGGTATATGGAAACAAATCGACAAGAGAAGCATTGGGGATAGAATGGGAGAAGAAAGGAGTTGAAGGGGTTGATCATTTTAGTGAAGAAGTGAATCGAGATTCATTGGAGTCGATTGAAGTGGTCCAAATCGCCACAGAGAACATGATCAAGAAAATATTATATCGAGCAATGAAGGATTGTATCTATTAACCACATTGTAAACAAAGGAGTTCTGAAATAAATGATTAAGGCAAGGATTCATAGCATGTTTTTTTCTTATGGTTGTAATCAAATTCTTCTATTTTTGTTTCAAAATAAAATTAAATGAAAATTATATTAAATGTTCAAGAAATGAATTTCGTTGTGCATTCTGAAAGCAAAGCATGGTCATGTAGGTGTTATAATTTTTGCAGGGTACTGCTACTGCATCAAGTGGTATCATAGTAGGTTCAGTTCCTAAGTTGTGAAAGAACAATGCCTAGAGGTAAGGCCTATGAATGTTGGTCCGAGTGAGGGATGCAAGACAAATCATAACAATTCCATCGCGAAGAGATGGAGCAACATGAGGAGGTGTGAGGAATAGAGAACTCAAAGAATTAAGAAGAAGAACACAAGAATTGAATAATAGAAGAAATGGAGAAGTTGAGTTAGATTCGGAATCTAAGGAAGAGATTGAAGTTGAAAAAAAAGATGAGGAAGTAGACCCGGCAGTGTGTTTGACATCCTTCTTGAGTAACAGACGTAGTGTGAGGGTTGAAGTTTCATGCTATGATGGAAGTCTGAAAGTTGTAACTCTTATAGATTGGATAGGAGAGCTCAAAAGATACTTCGAGTATGAGAATGTTCAAGATCCCAATCATGTTCGTTTTTCCATTACGAAGTTGAAAGGACATGTTGCACTTTGGTGGGATATGTTGCAGAAGGAAAGAGTAAATAATAGATTAGAGAAGATTAAAACTTGGAAGAAGATGGTTAGTAAAATCAAAGAGAATTTTTTACATGTTAAATACTAACAAAACTTGTGTAGACAAGTGCAAAATCTTAAGCAGAAAGAGACATTGGTGCATGAATATATTGAAGAATTCTTCAAGCTATCACTCAGGTCAGGGATAAAAGAATCGAAGTATCAAAGAGTGGAAAGATACGTAAATGGGTTGAAGTATCATATTCAGGATGAGATGAGTACGCATTACTTTCGTAATGTAGACGGAGCATATCATATTGTTTTGAAAGTGGAAGAAAATATTGACAGAAGATTATGCCATAAGTTTTGGGGAAAAGTAGCTAGATGCAGAGGTAGAAAAAGTGCTACGAAAGATAGTGAGAAGGAGGATGAAGCGATCAGAAGTCAAAATACAAGAGGAGAAAGAAGTATTGGTAGAGGCAAAGTTTTTGGCCGAGGCAAGTATATGATTACATGTTATAGATGTGGTGTAGAGGGTCACAAAACATCAGAATGTCTAGAGATACAGAACGCAACAAGAAGAAATGAGGCTAGGATGCAAGTCACCCAAGAAAATGAGACATCAATACTTGGTGGGAATGTGGAAGTAGTTCAGCAAGAACAAGGAGAAAACCTGATGTTGAGAAGAGTATTACTCAAGCCTGAGACAAAGGAAGCAAAAGAACCTGAATAGAGAAAGAGAGTGTTAACACTAAATGTAAAATTTGGGATAAGTGTTTTCATCTTGTCATAGATGGTGGAAGTACAGAAAATTTGGTATCCATTGAAGTAATTGAAAAATTGAAGTTGAAAGGCATTCCACATTTTAGTTCGTACCAAGTTTCATGGTTGCAAAAAGGACAGCAAGTGATTGTGACTGAGCAATGTTTATTGAGTTTCCATATTGGGAGTTTTAGTGAATAAGTTTTTATGCGATGTAATACAGATGGATGCATTCCATGTATTGCTTGGGAGACCATGGATGTTTGATAGAAAGGTATTCCACAATGGCAGAGAGAATTCATATGAATTTTTCAAGGGTGGGCAGTGTTATAAGTTGGTATCAATGTTGGAAAAGGTTATGGACAACAATAATAGAAAGGGTATGGACATCAGTAACAACAAAGCTATGGACAACAGTGACAACAAGGGTATGGAAAACAATAACAACAAAGTTATAGACAACGGTAACAACAATAATATGCACAAAAATAGCAATTGAATCATGTTATGTTCTTCTAAATAGTTTCTAAGAGAGCATAAACATAGTGGTTGTTGTTTTTCCATAATGCCAAAACGGATTCAAGAGACTAAGAAAAGGGATTTTATATCAATCGAGATTCAAAACTTGTTGAAAGAATTTAAGGAAATTGTAGCAGGTGATTTACTAGAAGGATTACCTCCATTGAGAAGTATATCACATCAGATCGACTTGATACCAATATTGGGTTTTCCAAATAAATCACCTTATCGAATGATTCCAATAGAGAGCGAAGAGGTAAGCAGGCAAGTACAAGAGATACTTGACAAAGGATTAGTTCGAGAAAGTTTGAGTCCTTGTGTAGTACCAACAGTTTTGACACTGAAAAAGAATGGTGAGTGGCATATGTGTATATATTTATAGGCCATTAATAATATTACCATCAAGTACATGTTTCTTTTATCGAGATTGGATGATCTTATGGACTGTTTGAGTGGCATTGAGTGCTTCACGAAGATTGATTTGAAAAGTGATTATCATCAAATTCGGATAAGGGAAGGTGATGAATGGAACACAGTGTTCAAGACAAAAGACAGTTTGTTCGAGTGGTTAGTTATGCCATTTGGGTTAACTAATGCACCTAGTACGTTCATGAGGCTGATGAACGAAGTTTTGAAATTTTTTGGGGGGGAATTTGAAGTCGTATACTTAGATGACATTCTAATTTTCAGCAGGAGCAAAGAGGAACATTATGAGCATGTGAAGAAAGTGTTACAACGATTGAAAGAGGAGGCATTGTTGATAAATCTAAAGAAGTGTACATTTTTGCAAAAGGAGCTCATATACTTGGGTTTGGTGGTTTCCAAAGAAGGTTTAAAGATGGGTTCCGAGAAGGTAAAAGCGATTTTTGATTGGCTGACACCTAAATGCACTTTTGATGTGTAGAGTTTCCATGGACTGGCGAGTTTCTATAGGAATTTCATTAGAAATTTCAGTCAGATTTGTGTGTCTCTTACTAAATGCATGAAGAAAGGAACATTTTAGTGGACAACAACAGCAATGAAGTCATTTGAGTACTTGAAGAAAAAGGTGACAGAACAGCCAGTGTTAGCACTTCCAGATTTCAAAGGTATTTCAAGTAGACTATGATGCAAGTGGGACAACAATTGGAGTAGTTTTGAGCCAAGAAGGTAGATCAGTAGAATTTTTCAGTGAGAATTTGAATGAGGCAAGGAAGAAATACTTTGTTTATGGTCAGGAATTTTATGCTATCATCCATGCCTTGAAGAAGTGGCAACATTACTTACTTCCAAAGGAGTTTTTTTTGTTTATTGATCACAAGGAACTGCAGTACATTAATAGCCAAGGTAAATTGAATCAGAAGCATTCTAAATGGTTATGATTTTTACAAAGTTATATGTTTGTTTTGAAACACAAGTCTGAGAAATCAAACAAGATTGTTGAAGTGTACTTGAGTCAAAGGATAGTATCGCTAAACACCATCTCAATTGCAGTGGTAAGTTTGGAATGTGTGAAAGGGTTGTATGAAGAGGATTCAAATTTTGTGGAGGATTGGAAAGAAAGCAAAGAACCATGGAGTATGGACCCAACACCATTCTTGGATTACCACATTCAAGAAGGATTCTTGTTTAAGAACCAACAGTTGTGTATTAGAAATAGTTTGTTAAGGTTGAATCTCATTAGAGAGTTTCACAGTGGCGGTTTAAGAGGACATTGTGGCATGGACAAGACCACAACGTTGGTGAAAGAACGGTACTTTTGTCCCAACATCTACAAATACGTCACAAAAATTGTTGAGGGTTGTAGAGTTTGTCAATTATCCAAAGGTGAAGCCAGAATACAGGACTTTACACTCCATTGTCGATACTTGAAAGACTGTGGGAAGATGTAAGCATGGATTTTAATTTGGGACTACCTATGACACAGAGGAAGCATAATTATGTGATGGTGGTAGTAGATCGGCTTTCAAAAATGGCCCATTGTGTATCATGTAAGAAGACAAGTGATGCCAGTAAAGTAGTTGCATTATTTTTCAGAGAAGTGGTAAGGTTACATGGCCTACTGAGGAGTATTAATTCAGACCAAGACACAAGATTTCTTGGTCACTTTTGGAGAATGCTTTGGAAAAAGTTGGGTTCTAAGTTGCTATACAATTCAACCTATCATCCCCAAACACATGGGCAGATCGAGGTGGTGAACCGAAGTTTAGGAAAATTATTGAGAAGTTTGAGTGGTGAAAATCCTAGTCAGTAAGATTTAGTTTTGGCACAAGCTGAATTTGCTTACAACAGTGAACAAATTTATAGGGAAGAACCCATTTCAAATTGTTTATGGCAGGTCACCTAAAGGTGATCTAAAAATGAAGAAGACTTGTAATCTTGAAAATATTTGCAAGTAAAGTTTATGTGTTAAAAGAAAATGGATCAACTTTGCAACACATTATAAAAAGGATTTACTCATTTAAGACACAAATAAACAGTAGCATAATCAATGAACATAAGCACATAAACACAGCAAATGATAAAGGATTTCACCCCTCTCTTGGGCTACATCTCTTGGTCCAGCTTCCAATGGATCATTATTATTAATTTCTCAAACTTCTCAAAAACGTGCTTTACAATTCTCAAATTGACCAACAGACTGCTCCAATGGCTTCAGAGCGTCCAAAAACCCCTAGCTGGGCTTTTTCGGCACCTCGTTTGGCCAAAAAACGAAGAAGTTAGGCTTCTTTGAAGTCTCCCCTTCAAGCTTGTTGTCTCTGCATCTACAAAACGCACCCTTGTTCATTCAACCTAGAACACACGCAATTTAAAGCGTGAAAACCTGGCACCGGGCGCAACCGTGCCAACGGTGCGAACTGTAGGACGGTTATGGGCCCGCCAGCCCCTAACCGCCTAGCTCTCGGGAACATGGGTCGCCCATGTGACCTTGTGCATTTTTAAAAAGGGCTCCGTCCCAAAGGCAAATAGAACCGCAACACATGGAAGGTCGTTTCAACCATTTAAAACCACATTTTAAAACCCAAAATGCGCGCCAACTGTGACATGGTCATATGGTATAAAAACACATGCGACCGGGATTGTTGCAACTCGCGCTCCATATGTAATGTGGTGGTCATATGATAACACAATACAACCATGGCTACACATTTAAAACCCCACGCACCATTTAACGGAGGGCATGGTCATATATAAAAGCATAGAACCGTGGGTCGGGGCTAAGTCCCGGCCCGACCCCTCGCCATTTACAACATAACTCGACTTTAAATATATTAAAAAGCATATGGTTAATAAGAACCACCATGTGGGCTAGTGGTAGCCCACACACTACCAAAGCACGGAACCAAAAGGGGAGGTCCAGGGTTCGACCCCCACGGACCCCATACAATTTTAAACAACAACCAATAGCCAATATTGGGGGGCCACGTGGCAGCCCATGACTGGGCCACGTGGCACCTTACGATTGACCAAAATAATGCCACGTGTCGTATTTCGATTCGACCGCATATATCAATCAAAATCTTCCACATCACCTCTGCCACGTCAGCGTATGGACTCTGCCACGTCAGCCTGTATGGACTGTACAGTCAGCGTCCTTTTTTTTGCATGTTTGACAATTCGAACAGATCGTGATATCTCTCGCTCCCGATGTCCATTTGAGACGAAACGAGTTGTGTGGGTTTGCAACGACGAGGCCTGCGCTCTCGTTCGATTTGAAGCGATTCCAAGCACTTTGAATTTTTGAGCAAAATTTGATCCCCTGATCAAAAGGGGTGGTATATTTTGTTGATTTACCAAATCTAGGAGATGAAAGGAGTGTTGATGCAAGTGATTTTGCAGATAGTATGTAGGAATTGCATAAGCAGGTCAAGCAGAAACTACACACAATCAGTAACCAATATAAATAGAGCAAAGATCTGCGACAGAGGAAGAAAATATTTAAATAAGGTGAGTTAGTCATGCCTCACTTTAGAAATTAATGATTTCCTAGAGGTACATGTTATAGCGCAAGTTATAGGTTGGGCAAAGCCCGACCCAACCATAAAAAAAGTGCTACAACTTGGGAATCCTACACCCAATGTTACCTCGATGTAGGTCTCGCACTTCATGGGTGACTAGGTCACTCTAGAGAGGCAATCCTAGTGACCTTAGGGGGATTGAGATGGAGATGAATATGGATGGAAGTGAATCCCCTGTAGGTCAATTCTAAGTGGAGTGAAAGGTGGAAAGAGGTGTCGTGCAAGTCAAGTGATTGTTTCCCCACAGGTATAATACTTCTCCGGATGATTGTACTGGATGATACAACAAGAAAATGATACTATAAGCTGCTTAATAAATGTTGGATATCAAGTAGAAAATGCAAGAGAAAAACTAGTGAATGACTAGCTAAACTCAAGATGAAAAACCAATACTCTTAGCATAAAATAAAAGGTTGTTGTAAACACTTGTCTACAACAAATTATGTCAGCCTTATGGCTGTAACATACAATGTATTACAGCAAGAAAATAATCCACTGAAATCTCCTCAAACTTCGCCAAAAAGTGTGTCGGACCAAAGAGAACAAGTGTGTAAACTTTGAGCAAGATCCAATGGTTGATAAGAGAGTTATTCAAGTAAGTAAGTTAGGGTTTCGACAGCCCTAATGGCTGAAGATGAAATTTTGTAACAACGTCAATAAGTAGCCTCTAGATGGGGACACCCTAGTGGTGGTGAGGTACCTAAGGCACAAGGAGAACAATCCACTTTGAAAGAAGTAAAAATGACCAAAAATCATGTTTCCCAATGCAATATTTTATTTCTCCAATGCAACAAATCAATGACTAGTGCCTTTACTATTGGGTTAATGGAGTCAAAAGGAGCTTAGAGAAGCTACCTCCTCAAGGGTGTAAACCCTTTTACTTCCCAAGGCAAGTTTCTCTAGGCTAGGGTTTAAGCTAAGAGGGTGTATGCCCTTATAATTCTCTTAGCAAACCCTAATATAATGAATGAGATGAAGCAATAAAATGGTGAAGACTATGGTGGGGGTTTATGTCCTTATACTTCCCACATAGCTCCTAGTATAACAATACTTGACTTCAATAAAATGATAGCAAGAGAAAAAAAACCCATACCAAGATCAAGAGAAATGCTAAGACAATCCACCACAAGAGCTAGAAAAAATCATCCAAATCTAGCACTAGGCCTTCCTCCATCAACTATTCATAATATAGCCATAAACAAGTGCACAAGAGATAGAAAGAGCCAAAAGGGTCGAAAATTTTAGACCAATTCCTCTCACAAGAGGGAGAGTTATGATTAAAATGAGATCTTATGATCTCTATTTATACAAAATTTAGCTAACATAGCTTGTCCACAAAATAAGGAGTAAAACACAATATTAGGGGTCAACAACCCTAATCTTTCCCCCTTAACAATGTAATATTAAACAATTCACTTAAAATTTTACTTTTTGCACAAATTAAACCCTAATTTAGGAGGACGTCACCCCTTTAAAGGACGTTTTTCCACTTTGAGGAATTTGTTGGTATTGGAGAAGCATGGATGGGCCTCCAAAGGCCACGGGTCAAGAATCTAGGCACTCGCATCATGGTTAAGACCCTTCTCCTCATCAAACTTCCATGTTTCAAAGAGTGGAATCTCACCACCATGCCCTAGCCCCCAAGATCATGACATCAAGCTCAAAAGAGGAACATTTTGCCCCTCCTGGGAAAATTGTTTGGAAAGTATGGGGTGGGATAGGTCATCCAAGTCATCAAGGCCCTCCAAATCTTATCTCTCTCATCTGGTATGCAATCCGCTGGCATCCAACCTGCGGGCTTGTATCCCCATGGAAGCCCAAGCTAGGCTTTTTCTCCCAAAATTGTCCACCAGCTAGGTCCTACAAAGATAAATGAACACGCCCTCCAAGGATCTCAAGTCATAACATCATGATAATTTAATCCAATAAATAATTAATCCATCCAAACATGTGCATCAAATATCATCATATCAAACAATTAACAACTCAAAGACACTATGCGACTTGTCAAGCTTAAGTATGGGAGGGTTGACAATGTGTCTTATTGGGTAGATCTTGCCCTAGGTTAAGGAGAGCTTCTGAAAAGTCCCTCTCTAAGCCATGTAAAGTGTATGAGGTGGATGGGGTCAAGACTCAATGGGCATAGGGCTCATGACATACTAGGGGTCATAATGTCTCATTCATGGGTGCCTTTGTAGAGGGTGTGTGGTACCTTCGTCCGCAATACACCTTTTCCAAGCCCATCATTTTCCTTTTATCTTTCTTTATTTATATTTTCTTTCATAATAACATAAGGAGAGATTGAAGGTCATCGCCCTGTGTTGTAAGTGAATCCCCCTATGGACAAGTGGATCCCTCTTGGTCTCTGACCCCTAATGCCAAGACAGAAAAGTGCTTAACATGGACATTGGCTTCCTTTTAGATCTAATCAAACTAATCAATGAAAGCGAAAGAGAAAGAGAAAGATATGTACCTTATTAGTGACGTTTGTCCTTGCAAAGTCCAGGTTGAGCTTCGATCCTGAGCTCCCTGATAGGTCCTGTAAAACAAACAAAGATACAATGGACTTCCTACTCTACTGATATTAGCTCAATCATAGATCCATCTACTGCATACAAACTCATATGGAACAAGAACAAGTTTGAAAGAAACATGCCAAGCATTGATTATATTAATGAGAACAAGTAAAAGTACTTAGAATCCTTTGAATGAAGGTGCAGCAGCTTCTTCCAGTTCTCCTTCTCCAACCCCTTTGCTCAATCAATCTCCATTGATTGCTTTGATGACATCTCACTCATGAGATCATAAGTTTCACATCTCCAATCTTTTCCATGTCAATACCTTCTTATGAGATCATAAGTTATGTATAATTCTCAATCTCCATTGTTTTCTGTCAATACCACTTATAGGATCATAAGTTTGGTATCAATATCTAGCCTCTACTCCATGTACCTTTCACCATGAGAAGGCCTCCTTATATAACCTTGGAGAGGTCCAACCACTTGAGAAATATTTGGGATAAGTTGAGTATTCCTCTCCTTCGGTTGAGGATCTTCCCTAAGATCATGCCTTGACCATCTATTCAAATCTAACTACCTTCAGGAGTTGAGGGATTCTTCCCTGATTTGCCTCAACAAACCCAGAATTTGCCAAAAAAAGGGGTACGCTCCCCCAAAAGGGTACACAGGGTGCTCAAACACTCTCCCAAAGAGGCTCAGGGAGCGCCAGCACTCCCTGACAGTGGGTAGGGGAGTGCTCCTCTCCAAAATTCAGTTTTTGAATGTTTTTTTCAATGTCAAAAGGCTTGTACTTCCTATCAAGTGATTTCTCTTCTTCCAAACTAAACTTTGAGGTGTCTTAAGTGTCTTTGTGATGTCGTTAGAGGCACGACATAGGCAAGATGGCAGTATGATGTTTGTGACACTTGCAACACTTATAGTCAAGATGCGACACTTGCAGACAAGATGCGACACTTACAACACTTGTAATGACGACACTTGTGACACTATCGAAGTGAGTAATTTTGAGGTGTAACACCTTGGCATGGTGACCAGGTGATGGAAATGTCACCCACGAATACCTAATGGAAATGAGAAGATTGGCTCATGATGAGACCCCCTTTCTCTCAGCCATGCAACTGATAGTCATTGTCTTAGTTTGGTGACGAGATGATGACAATGTCATACCACTAGATATCCATGGATGTGATAGGTCGGCTCGTGATGAGACCTCATATCCTTCAACTAACCTTTTAAGCATTTTTCATTATATTGTGGGTCCCCTTTTATTCAAAGATAATTGTTTCATTGCTTTCTTGGGTGATCCTTGGGTGAAGCATATGGAAGGTTTATATAAGGCTTTTATCTTTTACCCAACACCAACCCCTCTAGACCTTTATCCCCTTCTTCCCATAGAATGAGGGACAACCCCTTCTTGGGTCAATACACCCTAAAATCCCAAGAGATAAGGAAATGGAGGGTAATAATGATGTAAAATGGTAAGTATGGTCAGGAACAATACGATGGCTCATTAATGGAGTTCCTAGTAGCAAACCCATTCCTAAAGAAGACCACTTACTAGGGCACAATGTCAACCACCAAGGTGAAGCAGGGAAAGAGGCATAATGTCCAAGCACGTGTCATGAAATCTAGAACAATCTAAGGTACAACATAATCAAATGGGTTAAATATTGAAATTATGCTCACCATAATACTGACTTATACCTCATGGAGCAAGGCCTACTGCCTTCTGGAAGCCAACTGGTGTAGTGGATGCCATCTATAAACCTGTGACCATTTGTGGTGGTGAGTGGGTTTTCCATCTGTGCAAAGGGTATTGTTGGTCATGTAGTCTCTTGACACTCCATATCTACAACCTAAGGGCCTCGAGACATCATCTCCTTATTTATCCACAAATGGGGATAATGGTATCTATAAAAAACTTAAGTATAAGAAAATAGGACCATGCAGAACCTTGAAGAAAATTTTTGATAATTCTTATCAATTGGAAATTTTGGACAAGTTCAATGTATCTCCAACATTCAATGTTGTTGATATGTATGAGTTTCATAAAGGAGAAAAAGGTGATGATGAAGGTACTCTGGATGGATGGGAACAACAGTTACCAGTCAAGCACACTGAAGAAGTGGAAGAAAATTTGGCCGCATTGATTGGTAAAAAAACTTACAACAAGGAATATTTGTAATATTTAGTCAAGTGGAAAAATAGGGGGTATGAGGATGCATTGTGGGTTTCTGAAGAAGAACTAATACTCCTATGAAACACTTCATCCTCTGGAGCAATAACCACATGATCTGGGAACTCATGTTTTTCTTACCAAGGGTTTATGATGTAGGAGCATCTTTGGTTCTGGGCAATCCACATCACCCAAAAACATTTCAATTATGTACAAGTTCAATTAGGATGAATAAATCTGGTTGCATTTCTTCTTTGCAACTCGTGTTATGACTCCTTGTCACAAATAACAGTGTTGCAACTTGTGCCCAAAAGATGGATGACAGTGTTGCAACTCCACACTATATAAAATATGTTGCAACTCCACGCTGCATATAATATGCTACAACTCCACGCTACAAGGAATATTTTCAATTCCACTCCATGTGTCTCAGGAAGACAAAACGCCAAGTGACAATCCCTAGTCACAGAAGAGGGAACGAAATTCGAATTGGGAAATGGTTGGGAAACGAACAGTCATGACTATTCATCTCCTCAATGGATGGAAACATATCAATAAGAGAAGCATTGGGGATAAAACAAGAGAATAAAGGAGTTGAAGGGGTTGATCATTTTAGTGAAGAAGTGAATCAAGATTCACTGGGGTCGATTGAAGTGGTCCAAATTTCCACAGAGAACGAGATTGAGAAAAGACTGTATCGGGAGATGAAGGATTGAATCTATTAACTATTGGAGAAATTTCTATTTTCGGCACACTAGTTCAGTGGGAGTTAAATGACTAGTTTTATTTTAGACTTTATAATCTTAGACCATCATTATTATGCATGCATTCCTAATTATAGGATGTCATTGCTTATATGAGTGAAGATCACTCACTCATTGATTAGATCATAATATGCATTGATTCTCATTCTTCATTATGTATCTCTCTTCCTTTTCTTGATAAGTTGTGTTTGTGTATGCTTTAGCTACGTCTCCTATGCAGGTTTCCATGAAACACTGACATGGTATCAGAGCTACGCTGCTTGGAGCAAGTCATACAAGCCAAATAATAAGGAAACGACTTGCGTGGGAAGTAAATAGACCCATTCTACAAGTGGGCTTTCAACCGTTTGTTGAGATTCCTCACCATTTGCTCAGAAAGTAGGCTGGAAGATAGCCTCCTGAAACTAATACGAATCTGTGGTCGTATATTTCTACAGTGATTGCTCCCAAAATATCAAGTTTTTGACGAAACGGCTCGCTTGAGAAGTAAATCGACCCATTCTGCAAGTGGGTTTTCAATCATTTGACGATATTCCTCATTTTTTTCTCAGAAAGTAAGTTGGAAGATTGTCTCCTGAAACTGATACAAATTTTCACTTAAAGTGTCCTTTCTACCGAGATTTCTTAATTTTTCACTTGCAGATTGAGAGTAAATTTTTAGGGGTTCTTAGAAACAGTGGAAGAGATGGATAGGACAACTATTATACAGTCAAACTTGGTGGTAATCCTCACACCATACAATTATTTTTATTGGAAGCCCAAGGCAGAATTCAACCTTAGAAGGAAAAGACTGTATAATTTGACGATGGCGACAGAAACCGAACCTACATCAGTGATTGAGAAGATGAGATGGGTGAACCGTAAGGATGAGGCCATAGGACTACTTCTTGAGTTAATCTCCACTTATTTCTGGTTTCATGTTGTTGCATGCAAGACTCCAAACGAGATCAAGACCACCCTGGAAGGACTCTTTGGAAAGCAGGACGAGATGTGAGGTCGTATGCTTGAGGTAGAGTTGAATACCTTAGACCCTAAAAGTTTTGATAATATACATGATTTCTTTACTAAAATTAAATCTTTGATTTTGAGCTTGGGTGAATGTGGTAATGACAAGTCTACACAAGAGAAACAACTTATTCTAACAATCTTGGCCAAGCTAGGACCAGAATACGTTGTATATGTCTCCAATTTCCATTCTGGCAGATGTCTTTTTGGAACAAATTGGAAAATGCCTATGTTGGCTCAGTTCATTGAGTCTCTTACATAAGAGAAGACAAAAGTCATACAGATGGGCCTCATGAAATATACCAAAGCACATGTACTCACCATGCATGATTGAAAGGGTCATCCAAATAGAACAGGAAGGAGGGATATTCCAAACCCTTTAATGATTCTTTAGGTTCCAAAGACTCTTCAAATTCCAATCAGAAGAAGAAGCGAAAGAAGTGCACTTACTGCAATAAGCCGAATCATGAAGAATCCATATGCATGAAGAATAAGATCGATCTTATGGCACAGGCACTTCAGCAAAACAACCTTGGAAACTTCATTCCAGAGGGAGTTAAGAAGCAGAAAGAAGAAGATATTGCTCCTAAGAAAGGCAATCATCATGCTCTAGTTGCAATTAATTCCTCATCTTATTCATGGATTATAGATTCTGGTGCATCCCATCATATGGCAACGAAAGAGGAAGTTTTCTCTTCTTTGAGTCCATGCTCAAGACCCCCTATTCTCATGAGGGATGATACTCCAGTAGCAATAGCAGGAGAAGGGAGAGTGGAACTCCACAATGGAAGTTTTGAGAATGTTCTACATGTTCCAAAGCTTTCTATCAATCTGCTCTCAGTCTATCACATCACTCAGAAAGATAAAAAGATTGAATTTACATCATATTCAGTTTTAGTAATTGACATGCATGCCAATTCCATCATTGCAATTGGTGAGGTGGATCACAAGTCAAGGTTGTATAAATTCACTAAGTTTTTTTACGATGACTCCTCTATTCTACTTACACATAAGGAGAGTACTTTACATGCACCTTCGATGCAACATCCATATACTCGTGTGCTTCCATAAGTTTCAGACATCAGAGATGATTCCATACACTCAAATTCTGTACATGGAAATAAGCAAGTAGTATAGCCAAATAAGAAGCCAGCGCTGAAGCTTCAGCAAATGACCAAGAAGGCACAGACCACACTTCAAGCAGCAGGAAACCTTGCAGCGAATCCATTGGATTCAAGGAGGACTCATTCTCATCATGAGGAGCCTTCTCATGTACTTTCAAATTCAGAACCTACGATGCGCATGCATTGTTATATGGTTCGATCTATTGATCTTCATACCTACAATAAGGATGTGGGAAATCCATTATGGAAAGAAACCATGAAAAAGGAGTATGACTCACTCCTAAAGAATCAGACTTTGCATCTGGTTCCACTTCCACCAGAAAGGAATATTTTCAGGTGCATATGGGTCCACAAGATCAAGAGGTACAAGGCTAGATAGGTTGTCAAAGGACATCATCAGATCCATAAATATTTCTACATCTTCACAAAGACTTTCAATGAGCAGAAGTTTCAGACTTTGCGAGATCGTCTTGCAGTGAAGAACATAGTTGTCTAGCAGCTGTCATTTTCTTCTTTTGATACATTATCTTTTGACGGGGGGGGGGGTGTTTTTCCCACATGGTTTTCCCTCTTTCCTCACTTTTATGCAGTGTTCATCAGTTGCATTGTACATGAGTACCTAAAATGGACTAGTAGTCGGGACTCATTTTTTACTCCATAGTGATGTTCAGGGGGTGTTGGAGAAATTTCTATTTTCGGCACACTAGTTCAGTGGGAGTAACACTAGTTTAGTGGGAGTTATCTGACTAGTTCTATTTTAGACTTTCTAATCTTAGACCATCACTATTATGCATGCATTCCTAATTATAGGATGTCATTGCATATATGAGTGAAGATCACTCACTCATTGATTAGATCATAATATGCATTGATTCTCATTCTTCATTATGTATCTCTCTTCCTTTTCTTGATAAGATTTGTTTGTGTATGCTTTAGCTAGGTCTCCTGTGCAAGTTTCCATGAAACACTAACATTAACCACATTGTAAATAGAGGAGTTATGAAATAAATGATCAAGGCAAGGGTTCATAGCTTGTTTGTGTTCATGTGGTTGTAATCAAATTCTTCTATTTTTGTCTTAAAATAAAAGTAAATGAAATTTAATTTAAATGTTCAAGAAATGAATTCCATTGTGAATTATGAAGGTAGATCATGGTCATGTAGGTGTTAGAATTGTTGCAAGGTCCTGCTACTGTGTCACATGGACTTGGCATGCGAGTCTTCAAATTCCTCAAACATAACTACTTGCTCTCACCTTTACCATTTATATGACACTTCGGATCTGCAATGACAGGGCTTCATTCCACAGTCAAGTTTCCATATAATCTATCGATATTATTCAAAAGATATATTCATCAACATTTAAATTTAACCATGGATCTTCCAGGAATTGGAATTTTTCCATAACAACAATGTCATTTTATAACCTACAAAAACCTACACTTGAGATATTCAAGTCCACGAACCAAAGAACAATCCTAGGGTAAATTAGGATTGTTGCCCAATGTCACCACTTCGACATTCCTCTTTCTTTTCAATTACTTCATGACAATATGAAGAGGGGAGTCCTTGAAAAAAGGCCACTAATCTATGCTTGATATTTCATATATGCAAATGAAAATAATTGTCAAAATATTTTCAAAGTTTTTATGAATTTATGGCGGGATTCAATAAGATTGTCTCCTTGATCATTTGGGCCATGGGGTCAAGATAGCAAAGAGGTCTGAAAATGGTATCAAGAATATCAACAGAACAATGAAAAAAATACCCTAACTATACTATTTCTTTGACCATATATTAATCTTACCACTATGAAAATATTGGATGAAACACTAAAAAAAAACTACTTCATACACAAATTACCATCTGTTAGTAAACCAAGCAATAAGAAATCTAACCAAAACAATGGAACAAACTTTAGAGATGGAGTAAACAACCATCAATTTACTCTTGGAATCTTCGAGTACGTAAAGGAACAAAGAGGATTGATAAGGGTTGTTGGAAGCAGGTCAAATCAGAAAGAAAGGTTATTTTGGGGAGAAAGGTGTGCAAGAGGAAAGTGACAACTAGGATTAGGGTTTTTGTAATATATTGTAATGGATGGTGAGCCGAAAATATAAATAAGTAGTACTTAAGGGAAGAGGGGGACACACAAGAGAGTAGAGGATAATAGGGAGAGACAGAGGGGAGAGAGAGAGGAAGGGTATTGTAAGAATTGTATGAATCATTAAGCTACTGAGCTAAGGAGGGAATGAGAGACTCGATCCTGAGGATTAAGTCGTAGGCTGAGGATCCTGGTGCGATATAGTTAGCCTCGCAGGGATCGAGGAGCCGTTGAGGAGAATGAGAACTAAGAATGTAAACATGTCTGGCGTGATATCTTTCTGAACCATAATAAAATCCTAAGAGCTGGATATTTGTGGACGTATCCCACGAGGGGGTGAACCAAGGTAACATTGTGTTGTGGGATTGAATCAATGTGTCTTTGTGTTTGACTAAGTGATGAATGTTGAATGAATGAAGTGATTAGGTAGATCCGATATTTTACATGCATATGTAGAATAAATGTTATAGCAGGACGTTAAATAGACTAGACAAAGGTTGCGACGTACAAGTATAGATCTCGCCCAGTCCCAAGCTACAAACATCTGAGTATTGCAGCCACCCATAAGAGCTATCTCAGGTGAGACTGCATAGTGCATTATGTGTACTGCGTTGCCTTCTGGGTAACCAGAGGGACCGATAGTCTTAAGGGATTTTTTTGGGAAGCTTCTTGGTTATGAACTGGGGTCAATCTGTAATGGTAAATGGCTAGAAAGAAAAGGGAAAACCAACAAACGGTTGCATTGCCAATTGATTGGATGGAAATGGGATGGAGCACATGAGATATGCGGAAAGTGTGACAAAATAATATCGGATCAGAAGACAAAAGGGTGAGAGAGTGCACCGCTAGAAGCGAATGTTGAGACCATGGAATCCCACAAAGGCATAGATCAAAAGATGGTTGAAAACAAAGGAGCTAGAGTTTGCGCAGAAAGATAACAAAAGCCCCAAGTTAACACCACGCAAGTATCTAGACAAGTACGTATTCACCGACTTGCATGAAGTATTTTTTTGTGATTTCCCACACATATTGCAGGAGTGGATCAAAATATTGAAAGACAACCATCTGACGAATCGGATCAAACAACTAGAGTGGAATCCCGCAGAGATCACACAGCTACAATGTGTTCATAATAAATTCACGTGCGCAGTAGATTTTTGGTTAGACAGCATTATTGTCGAATTTATCATAGAGTTTGCAGTAGATACAGCAAAATCGTACAGCGCAGTTGAACAAGACTTCTTAAAAGGACCTCGAGGCAGGTACCTCTGATCATTATATACTTCTATTAAGATGTTGTTACGTAACAAAGGTGTGATGACAATGGAGTCAAACAGCTAAAATTCCCTGCATGGATGGGGGAGGGGGGAAGCACTGACAGAAAACGGAGAAATGGAAGGAGAATGGGATAAAGGAAAGAAGGAGGAGGCCTTGGACCCAATCATGATTGATGATGACCAGATCAAGTAGATCATGGCAATAGCTAGAATGAAGCGTGGTGGAGTACCCTACCAATACAAGGTGAACACCAAGAAGAGAGTTGTAGCCGCAAGGGAAGGCTTGGCAAGTGATGAAGAGGAGGTAGAGGATCTCCAGGCTGTGGAGCAGATTGAGGAAATCCTGCACACAACATATGAGAGGAAGATGAGAGGTCCAAGAACAGGAATAGAAGGCAACAATATTATCCATATTAATGTCAATGTGGAACACATAAACCCATGTGCGACTAATACACCAAAAAGAACACCACCATTTAAACAACCAAATTTCGGGAGAAGGAAGATAGCAGGAAGTACATCTACACAAGGAACAAAAACTGGGGGAGCCAGTTCAGGAATCATTAGTCAGGTATCTACACCGCGTGGAGGTAGTAGTTCAGCATTCAGGATGGCAGGACATGATCCCACCATCAGGTTACCGGAATTCAAAGGAGAAGCGTAGGAGGACCTAGAGAAGCACTTGTTTATTTGTAAAAATATTTGGGAAGCAAAACAGATCACTGATGAAGACACTAAACTTGTGCATCTAGCTATCACACTAAGAGACCGCGCACTAGACTGGTACATGAGACTAGACGCAAACAGTCCACCTGGGACGACAAGGACACTGACAGACGTCAAGAAGTTGCTCATAAATGAGTTTCAAAAGCCAAGTTCCGAGGACAAATACATGAACGAGATGATATAAATTAGACAGAAACCAGAAGAATCCATATGGGAGATTGACCAGAGATCCAAGCGACTGAAAGGAAAACTAAAATATCTCATGACAGATATGCAACACATACACTTGTTCGTCAACTCACTATTACCACACTTGAAATATCCACTACGACAATAGAAGTTGCAGACGCAAGTAGAGGCTCTGCAGGCATCCCTACAACTAGAAGAAAACCAATGTCATAAGACAGATCCAGCCATCGAGGAGATGAAGGAGGATCTGAAGAACTTAACGTTCCATCTAAACCAGAACAAAAGTAAGGACAAAAGAGAAGTCATTTGGCGTACCACATGCAGGACAGAAGGACACCATAAGAACGAATGTCCAACATTTGCACAGTACATGGCAGCAGGAATGCCAAATTCGTTCCTACGAGGAGGACTATGGTGCGAAATCTGTAAGAAACAATACCATGATTCATATCACTACCCAATGATGTAGAAGTACCAAACAGTTCCAAAGAGTTCGTATTGCAACTTTTGCAAGTCAGTAGGCCATGATGACAAAGACTGTAGAATCATGGAGTTGATGAGAGAGAGGACATCAGATGCATATAGGGTGCAGGCAGAAATGATGACCAAGCAAGTCGTGCCTCATTTTAACCAAATACCAGCCCCATATAATACTACGCAACAGCAGTATAATATTGTGCATCAACCATATAACACAGCGTAGCCCCACTACAATACCGCGTAGTATAAACAAGCGCCTCAATATAACGCACTACAAGGGGATCGAGTTGGCTACATAGGTGAAGGAAGAGCAAGAGGAGGCTTTGGAAAAGGTAGAGGACCAATGGTATGTCACAACTTTCAACAACCAAGACACTATGCATGAGAATGTCCACTTCCACCAACGACTTGTATGTATTGTTGCGCATCGGATCATGACACAGAAGAATGTCCTACGTTATTAGGGAAGATCCAAGAAAAGAGGAATCGGAACAATCAGAATGTTCAATGGATCTCAACATAAGAGAGGGATGAAGGATGAAACATCAACATAGTTACATGCAGAGGTGTTAAAAAAAGAAACGATGTTGTACGACAAGAACCATTAAAACACCAATGGGTGAAGAAGAATGTTGAACCAAGGAAGTAGTTTGAGACGCAAAATGAGAAGGAGATGTTTAAGCAAGCCAGACAAGAATTTCTGAAGCCTGACAATGCATCGAACTCAACCATGCAGCATAGTAAGGAAGTATCATAGTACGAGATGCCTTCATCGTTGGATCATAGCAAAGAAATGCAGCCCCTAGGACAAGTAAGTACAATCAAAGGCTTTTCGCAATCATGTGTAAAATTAATAAATGATCCATCCTTTGTCAAAGTATTACAAAATATGCTAGAAAGATGTAGCGTAGAGACAGAAGGAAATCTAGAACAGAAAATAGTCAATCACCTACATACAAGGAGAAGAACAAGTAGGGAGTTCAAGTTTGTTAAGAACCAAACTTCAATATAGCATAGAAAAACCTCAGGAAAAGTACTCAACGCCTTGAAAAAGAGATAATTTCAGATAATAAGCCTCTTCGAGGGGGCAACCTCCTTTTACCCCACTTAAATGTTCAAGTACAAGATGATTCAAAATGAAA
>ML803256.1:286868-301575 GCA_009831015.1 Picea engelmannii
GAAGTTGGAGAACCCAGGTTTGGGTAATGGACCCAAGTTTGTTTGATGGATAATGGTATGAGTTTTGATATATTTGCAGGTAAGACTATTCTATATGGATAGTACATGTCATGTCATTTCTGGTGGTATGTGGAACGTCACATAACTCCTCACGATTTGAGAGTTATGGCCTTACGAAGTTGGAGGACCCTCATATGTCATCTAGAAGCCCCAAAAGGTCAAAGTAGTCAAAGTGGTTTAGGAGATTTTAGAAGGTAAATAATAAAGTGAAGTGATGAGTGTACTATAAGTCAAAGTGGATAAAAAATAAATTATTTAAATAATAAAGTTAATGGATAAATTACTAATTGGACAAGTGGTTAGAAGTTGGTTAACCCTAAAATAAGGAAAGTGGGTTAAGATAGTTAAAAGGTAACCCCTTAAGGAAGCTACATGAAATTATAAATAAGAGGCAAGGCTCTCTCATTTTACATCACACTTGAAAATATTGAATATATACAGGTGACTGAGGTAACCAAAGGATATATAAGTTGAATTTCAGACATAAGGTGAAGTAAAGAAGGCCGAAATTCAAGGGAGGATAAATTCTTTTGATGATGCTTTCTAAGGTATGTTATTTACAGGTCATCTGACCATTTTCGCAATAACTTTTTTTCTAGAATGATTCGGACCATGAAATTTATAGGCCATTGAGAAAACATATCCAAGTAGTTGTGATATGAATTTCAGCTTGTGGGTTGTTGTAGTTTTGGAGTTACACTCCGTGGAAAATAGGGTTTGTGGCTAGTCTTGAAACTAGTCTAAAACAAGTGTTTCGGATACAAACGTCATAACTTCTTCGTAACAGATCCAAATTAAGTAAGACCAAATGTGTTGGTTAGAGTACAGTCTATATTATTCTGTGTAAAATTTTCAGATCCATACAACAAATATTCCATGTGGGGCACTCTCTACAAGTTCGCTCTCTAGAATAAGCCAGAATTCAACAAGGTATGACATTTTTTCTATGACTCCTTTTCTGAGAGGTTCGAAGTAGTGACACCTGGAGGAATTTCATAAAACAAACTAAAGAACATTGTGTACTATTTTCAAATCTTTATTCATTACAGGTACATAGTTATGATTATTTCAAGTTAGGGTTGTTGACTAATCTCAAACTAGTCATGTGAGACTAAAGAAAAGTTTGATGAAAATGTTAGTCTCTTGTTGTGAAAGTTAAGGAAGGTTTGCGGGTATGTGATCATATACACTATGTCTATTAGAGAGTTACAAATCATATTTGGATGATGAAATTGATGAGGGATTTTGGTTAAGGTACATGTTGGGTACATGGTTGAGACAAGTAGTTGATGAGTTGGCACATACATGAGGTGTATAGTTGATGATGTTGGTACATATTGATGAGTCATAGTTGATGAGTAGTTGGCACATGATTGGTACATCCTTGGTACATGGTTAGATGCACTTGTTTATGGTACAGGTTGATTACAGGTTGTTTGGTACAAGTTGGTGCATGGTTGATGCAACACTTGTTTATGGTACAGGTTGATTACAGGTTGAGGTACAGGTTGATGCATGGTTCAAGTTTATTGATACAGGTTTACAACGATATATCTCACAGTGATAGTGTGACAGTGGTTCCATCATTATGCTTCTACTTCAGAGCGGTTGGACGAGGCAAGGACAGGTGGTTGTAGCCACCTTCCGGTTGTAGCCAGAGAACATAGGGGGTTGTAGCCTCCTTCTGGTTGTAGCCAGAGAATATGGGAGTTGGAGCTTCCCTCAGGTTGTAGTCTGAGAAACAAGGTGGTTGGAGCCTCCTTCCAGTTGCAGCTGGAAAACAAAGGAAGTTGGTGCTTCCAATGAATGTTATTCTTCAAGACATATAAGAAAAAGCATTATGTGGTTTTCTCTCGCTTTGGGTTTCCACGTAAAACACTGGTGGATTATGTATGTGTATGATTGTTCATTTTTTCATTGTTTATTTACTCTGCAGTTATTGGATGATAATGCTACATCGATATAACACTTGGATTATATGGTTAAAAAGGATTAAATTGCTCTATTACTGATTCACCCCCCCTCTCAGTAATCCAACATCCCTCACCCACATCAACATTTATGCTTTGGGATTCCAACTTAGATCCACAATGACCTCCTCCTCCAAGAACTGCACATATGAGGGTGCCATGTGTTTTGGAGTACTTAATTTTAGGGTTCAAATTGGTTCCACTTCTTCTTCACCATCCTTGAATAATCAATTGTCTTTGAAACTTGGGCCTTTATGAATTCAAAATTTTCCACCTTAACCCTCTTTGCCTTGAGCATTGTTCTAATAAGGGATATTCATCTTTTGAAGCCACCAAATATGATGGATGTGGACCTCCCATGCCAAATGTTCCTCTTTTCATGTCATGGCCACACTCAAAATGATGAATACTAGCATGCTTAAGTCCTAAAATTATACAAAGAGAGCGCACTCGCAACCATATAGTTGCTAGTTCTTTACACGTGATCAACCAAAATGCCTAGAGTTGTTGTTCACGACTTGATATTAAGTCAGATTTGGGGCATCTCTTAAATGTTCAATTTTGTTCAAAAACATGTAGTTTCAATCATCGCATCTTATGATCTTCACTTTATCCGAAAAAATCAACATTGTGCTTTGTTGATTGTCTTATAGAGCATTGAACCTTATGCATGTGTCTTTTAATGTCATAATAGAGCCAACTATGTTATAGATGAAGAAAGCATGACATGTTCCCAGCCTATTTTTTGAAAAAAAAAATTAACCTCTACTTTATAATTATTTCTTTCAATATAGATCCATAAATGTTTGTATTTTAGGTCTACCAGGGATAATATATTTGTATTTTTTTAATACAAATATAATGAGAAAATTGAAGATTCCATGACAATGCATGCATTCTTGTTTGTTTCAAATTCATCGTTATATGTGTCATGAGCTAAGTTGTCCATAGTCTTCTTTATAAAACATTCTTATTTGGATTTCAAAGTGCTTATAACATGAAATTAGTTTGAACTTTGTTCAATTCCTCTGAGACACTTTGACAAACTCAAAACCAAACCCAATTGATTAAAATTACAAAATCCAAATCGTCGTGCTTGTCTTGGAATTGCTTATTAGTTTGAACTTTGTTCAATGCCTCTTAGACACTTTGACAAACTCAAAACCAAACCCAACATATTAAAATTGCAAATTCTAAATCGCCATGCTTGTCTTGAAATTGCTTCTCAATTTGGAATGTCACATAAGTGTTTCCATTGATGTTCACTTTTAAGATTTTATAGTATATGTGCATTGTTACAAGTACATAAATGCATTGTAACGACATAGTTCTATTTTTAGATCCTAAGAGCCTCTAAGCATATACATTTGATCTAAAAATAAAATGTGTCCCTTTATATGGTTCTAGGAGTACTAAGGAGTAACTTGTGTCAAATGTTAGATGCATTGTTGGCCTCATGTTGTCAAATGTTAGATGCATTGTTGGCTTCATGTCACATGTGCATGTCTTGAGTTAATATTTTTTTTTATGGTATTTATTTGATGCTAGTTCAATCTTTCATTTTTGACAACGTATATTTCTAAAATATTATAGTACTTTGATTGAACAATATTTGTTGAATGGATGTTTCTAACTTGCACATGGATGAACTTTCCATTTTTGTGAATAATACTCATACAATGGTCAGTTGCCCATTATTGGTCCACTCGAATCTCCCATGAAATGTGTTATAGTTGAAGAAGACGTGACATACTTGAAGCCTATTTTTTTAGTTCTATTATGCTTCTAGTTTGTATCGTGTTTGTCTTATTTTTATACAAACAAAAAGAGAAACATAAGGATACGATATGACAAAATATGTCAATATTTGCATACAAATACATGGATTCTTATGATATAATTTTTTTGTTAATCCCTACAAGCCCTCAAACATATACATTTGGTCTCAAAAAGAGATGTCTCTTTATATGGTTGTGGAGGTGCTCATAACCAGCTTGTGTCAAAGCATTGTTTGTGTTGTTTCATATGTGCATGTTTCACATGAAGAGGATGTTGTTATCATTGAATTATAGATACTTTAATGTCATGTGAGTTGTTTGTTTTCATTTCATCACTCATTAGAATACGAAATTTTCAATTAAAATCCATGATGTGCAAGCTACTCAATATTTTTTTTTTCTTCGATTACAATTCATCCCTCTCAAGCTCGTAAGCGAGAATGAGATCATTGGTACCTTAACAACACCAACAACAATTGGTCCAAAAAGAGGGAACATGTCACAAGTGGGATTTGAACCTGAGTGGAGAGGATAAGATTCCTCCATTCAACCACCCAAGTGAGACCCAATTGACAAGTTGATCAATAATTTCCAATAGTCACAGTGGTTGATTTTTACGGCTTTACAAAATTTAGTGGTAGAGACCTTTCATGTATGCATAACCTCTTGCTTCAAACGAATGGTTTTTCATAATCCAACTTAAATTATGTTTTATCTTATTTTATCTTCAATACTTATCAATGAAAATACCTTCAATACTATCATCATGTTGCCCATTGCCAATACTAGGAACATCATTACAACTTGTTAAGCATGCAAAATGCAAAACTATATTTGTTTAAACAAACACATTTGATTTTGTGAAAACTATATTTGTTTAAACAAACACATTTGATTTTGTGAACAAGTTCTACTCCACAGTTTGCACATTTTTGTTAATTCTCTTTGTTTTGAATATTCTTGTCTTCTTCACTCATGAGCATAGGTGGCATCCAAAAACTAGTTTGCATAAAGTCTCAACTTGTTGCCCTTGTTCAGAAAGAGCAAACATTTCACAAGCAAGATTTGAACTTGAGTGGAGAGAATAACATTCCTCCATTCAACCACCCGGGTGAGACCCAATTGACAAGTTGCTCAATAATTTCCAGTAGTAGTAGTGGTTGATTTTTATGACTTGACAAAATTTAGTGGTGGAGACCTTTCATGTATGCATAACCTCTTACTTCAAAAGAATGATTTTTCATAATCCAACTTAAATTATGTTTTATTTTATTTTACCTTCATTACTTATCAATGAAAATGCCTTCAATACTATCATTGGGTTGCCCATTGATAATACTAGGAACATCATTACAACTTGTTGAGCATGCAAAATACAAAACTATATTTGTTTAAACAAACACGTTTGATTTTGTGAACAAGTTCTACTCCACATTTTGCACATTTTTGTCAATTCTCTTTGTTTTGAATATTTTTGTCTTCTTCACTCATGAACATAGGTGGCATCCAAAAACTGGTTTGCACAAAGACTCAACTTGTTGCCCTTTGAAGCAGAGGTAATGTCTCTACCACATGAAGCACTTGTTACTTATTTCTAATCATTATATTTAACATGTAAATACAATACTATCATTGTGTTGCCCATTGCTAATACTAGAAACATCATTACAACTTGTTGAACATGCAAAATACAAAACTATATTTATTTAAACAAACACGTTTGATTTTGTGAGCAAGTTTTACTCCACAATCTGCACATTTTTGTCAGTTCTCTTTGTTTTGAATAGTTTTGTCTTCTTCACTCATGGGCATAAACTAGTTTGCACAAAGACTCAACGTGTTGCCCTTTGAAGCAAAAGTAAGGACTCTACCACATGAAGCACTTGTTACTTATTCCTAATCATTATATTTATTCCTAATCATTATATTTAACATGTAAAGTGAACATCCTTTGACACGTGTTCCAAGGTTGAGAAAGTATTTTTCATCTGCGAAAGGCAACCAGGAACATCTTCTTTAAAACAATTCAAATTTTGGATTTGCATGAGTTTAATTTCATGTTATTATTTTTAATTTCATGTTATTATTTTCAAGGTTTAATTTATAGCATGCATACTCAACCACTTAACTTAATATTTGTCTTGAAATTTTCAACGTCCCATGATTCATTACATGAATATGTTTAGCAAATTATTTTAAGAATGCAACTTGGATATTTCCTACTCAATTAACTAATATAGAAGTTTAGTTTATATATTTTATATTCACTTAGTGTATAGATCTACATATGCATATAATACCACACGCCTGCAACTTTTATTCATATCCATTAGTGCTAGGATATAAATTGCATACTTATTAATATATGAAAAAATTTCTAAAGAATATTTAGTCTTAATTTTTTTTTTGTTTGATAAATTTTATTAGCCTAAAAAAAAATATTAAATAAAAACATTATCATTAATTTTCCATAAAATTTATGTTTCCCCATTATATTCCTTTTACCTTTAATGTTGATGATGCTACGACTTAACATTAATATAAAAAAATTATTTTTATAGAACTTTATATTTTAAATTATTACTATTTTTCACTAAATTATTACTATGCTTTTAATAATTATATTTATATTTCATGTTATGTCATCATACTCCACTAATTTAGAAAATGAGGCATCATGCGCTACTAAACTTTTAAAATATTGATGTCCTTGTGTCCACAATGGTCGTTGCATCTTAAACTACATTGCAAAGGCTATATAATCAAGCTCTTGCTAAAACTTAGGAATCCATCTCCTTGTATTCCCACAAACATATTCCAAAATACTATAAACATTTTCCTTATTACTTAGACAAATATGTATATTTCGATATTTCACAATCTAAGGAAGCCTTCCATGATAAGAAAAACATTGAAAGGAATAAAGGTGACTCAATAAACCAATCAATTTCATAGATTCCACAACCTTCTCATTGCCTTTTATTACAATGTGCAAATCAATAGATACTCATGCTAAGATTCTTTGATTCCTTTAACATCTTGATCTCTTCATATCAGGGGAATTTTTGACCATCCAAAGTTTAAGAATTAATTTTTGACAAGGTTGCATGTTGGCCCTTACCCTCTATTCAATGGTTACTAAAGTCGTTGGTTATCTCAAACACAATAGAATAGAGCAAGGCCTTATCAAAGGTATTCCTCTCCTCGGTCTTGATGGCACTGAACTAGTGAATGATCACTTCACAACTAATTCTTTCCTAACCATAATCGAAGAGAAGTAGACTCTGTGCAACACCATGGACTACCTACAAAATTTCTTTGAAGGCTCCAATTGAAACTACAAATGGTTGAATTCCAATGTTATTGGAAGAGTCAAAAGGATATCCATGATTCGTTGTTAGGCCAAGGATGGGCTTGGTTACAACCTAGCTAGGTGTTTAAATTCCTTGGAATTCCTTTCACCTTTAAAACCTTCTTGAAAGAGTTGTGGGAAATATTGTTGTTAAGAATGTCAAAAAAATTGAGAAATAAATATTGAAATTGTTATCCCTCATAGAAAAATTTCAAACATGTATCGAGGTGTTGTTTGCTACCCATGTTACCTTGAGCACATGCCTATACCAAGCTAGAAGAGCTCCTTATAAATTTTGCGTGGCCTAACTCTTGTATAAACAAGGATTTTCGTAGAGTTAGATGGAGCCTTTGTTTCACCCGTAAAGACAATGGAGGAATGTGTATTTTGACCACTTGGATGCAAGCCCAAGCTCTTTGTGTCAAATGGGTCCTTAGAATAATAGAAGGAAAGGAGGCTCAGAAGAACCTACTTGAAAATTTTGTATCTACATATGCATATAATACCACACGCGTGCAACTTTTCTTTATATCCATTAGTGCTAGGATATAAATTGCATACTTATTAATATATGAAAAAAAAATTAAAGAATATTTAGTCTTAATTTTTTTATTTGTTTGATAAGCTTTGATTCATCACAAGATTTGGAGTAATCTAAACCTTCAGACTCCATTGACCATTCCAACACTCGTTTAGGGGAAGGGAAATTTTGTAGCTATGAGCACTTGGAAAGTTTGGGAGGCTATCAAACATAAGTTGGTGTCGAAAAGTGACTCCCTTAAGGCTATGATTTCTTTCAAAGACCACTATATATGGTGGTCCCTAGTGGTTCTTCAGGAGAGAAAGTTGCTAAGTGAAATTTCCTAGTTCTCAACCAAGTGACTTTACAAGAAAGGCATCTAAGTCTTCAATGACCTTTATGACAATCAATCCAAAGATTGAGAAGAATGGGAGTAATTAAAAACATAATTCAAGCTAGGCCTTGTAGATAAAATTATTCCATAAAAGGTTCAGATGACGATCCTACACAACGTCTTTCCTAATATTGGTCTTCCAGGGCCACAAGCCAAGCCGAAGGACTAGAGATGGATAAAATAAAAGGATTCTTGAAGTACAAGTTGGCTAATGGATACAAATGGCTTTCAAATAGGTCTAGGCTCAAGAGTAGGCTCAACAAAATATGGAGAATCAAGTATAAGGAGAAGCCCTAGTTTTATCACTTGAAATTCATCTAGAAGTAGCTCCTAAAACCCCAACAACCATGTTTTTCTTGGTCCTTGGTGCATGGAGGCCTACCCATAAGGAAATGCTTAAAATGTCTGGGAATTTTGCAATCTAATTTCCCATCACCTAGAAAGAATGAAACTATAAAGCACTTATTTTAGTTTTGTAAATATGTTCAATTAGCCTTGGCATGAGATTTTAATATTTTTCACTCTTTTCTCCTATCCAATATCACTTGGAAGGCTACCCTATTGGGAGATTCTCTCACTTGTGCCATAGATTTTCAGACAACACAACATTGGTTTAGAGTTAATATCTTATATAATCTTTAGAAAACAAGAAACAAATGTTTATTCACTAATACAAAACATGCCATCGAGTTTAGATAGGAAGATGGGTCTCTAATCTATGCCCATTTGTTTTTGTAGACCTAGGTACATACATGGAAGGTGGAGATGGAAGTAGCCTACCTAGGTGAGTTATTGGATCACTTGACTATTGTGATATGTAGTATGATTAGATTGTCGTCTAGAGGATACTCTCTTTCCCAAGTTGCACACTCTTGAGCTTCAAGTGGTTGTTGCACCAACACAAAGCAGGTCGTGATGTAAGAATGCCAAGAGAGATTAAGGCACTAGTCCTGAGGGAGAGCCCCAAACATCCCTTGGTTCAACAAGTTTCCAATCGTTCCTTTGGAATCTCAAAACCAAAGTGTCTTGAAGAACCCAAGCAAGGAAATGATTGATGGGATCCCTTAGTGGTTGATCTTGAGCCCACCTTTTAAGGATGGAGGGTCCCCTCCATGGATAATTTCATCTCCAATATCAGTAATTTTACGGTTTAATTTTTATTGTGAATATTCAACCATTTATTCTAAAATTTATTTATTTATCTATTTTTGTCTATATTAAAACTGTGATTTTAAATTATATTATAGGTTTTTTTTTCATATTTTGTGCATGGCTTTTAGAATAAATTTGTCGATACTGATTACGATTTTTTATCCAGTATAAACATCGAGTGAGGTATGCAGTAAAGATAATTAATATAGGGGATCAACCTTAAAACTATTAGAGAAATTTCTATTTTTGACACACTAGTTCAGTGGGAGTTAACTGACTAGTTCTATTTAGACTTTCTATTTTTACCATCACTATTATTCATGCATGGATTCCTAAGGAAAGTGAACTGCTTGATTGTTTTTCTTAATTATGGAATGCTTTGCCCTATATATGAGTGTATTCCACTCATTCATTGTATCATATTGATAATGATCTATGTATCAATCATTAGCTCATTGGAGTAGTGTGAATATATTTTCTCATTCTTCCATATTGAATCTCTCTTCTTTTCTTGATAAGCTTTGTTTGTACTTGCTTTAGCTAGATCTCCTGTGCAGATTTCCATGAAACACTGACATGGTATCAGAGCTATGTTGCTTGGAGCAAGCTAGACAAGTCAAACAATAAGGAAAATCGGGGTTTCGGCGAGCTAAATTTGTGGTCATAACTTTCAGCAATTATTCCTCCCAAAATATTATGTTTTTGAGAAAACAGCCCGCTTAGAAAGTAAATCGGCCCATTTTGGAAGTGGGTTTCAAATTGTTTGGCGAGATTATTTACCATTTTCTCATAAAGTGAGCCGCAAGATAGCCTCCTAAAACTGATACGAATCTGTGGCCATACATTTCCACATTCATTGCTCCCAAAATATTACGTTTTGGAGGAAACGGTCTGTGAGGAAAGTAAATTGACCCATTTTGGAAGTGGGTTTTCAACCATTTGGCGAGATTCCTCACCATTTGCTCAGAAAGTAAGTCGCAAGATCATCTCCTGAAACTGATATGGATTTTTAATTTTTTAATTTTTCACTTGCAGATTGAGAGTAAATTTTTAGGGGTTCTTGGAATCAGTGGGAGAGATGGATATGTCAACTTTTATACAGTCAAACTTGGTGGTAATCCTCACACCATACAATTATTTTGATTGGAAGCCCAAGGCATAATTCCAACTCAGAAGGAAAGGATTGTATAATCTGACGATGGCGACAGAAACAGAACCTACATCAGTGATTGAAAAGATGAGATGGGTGAACCGTAAGGATGAGGCCACAAGACTACTTCTTGAGTTAATCTCCACTGATTTGTGGTTTCATGTTGTCGCATGCAAGACTCCAAACGAGATCTAGACCACCTTGGAAGGACTCTTTGGAAAGCAGGATGAGATGCGAGGTCATATTCTTGGGGTAGACTTGAATACCTTAGAGCCTAAAAGTTTTGATAATATACAATATTTTTTTACTAAATTTAAATCTTTGCTATTAAGCTTGGGTGAATGTGGTATTGATAAGTCTACACAAGAGAAACAACTTATTCTAACAATATTGGCCAAGATAGGACCAGAATACACTGTATATGTCTCCAATTTCCATTATGGCAGATGTCTTTTTGGAACAAATTGGAAAATGGCTACATTGGCTCAGTTCATTGAGTCTCTTACACAAGAGAAGACAAAACTCATACATATGGGCCTCATGAAAGATCCCAAAGTACATGCACTCACCATGCAGGATGGAAAAGGATCATTCAAACAGAATAGGAAGGAGGGATATTCCAAATCCTTTAATGATTCTTCGGGTTCCAAAGACTCTTCATATTCCAAGAAGAAGAAGAAGGGAAAGCAGTGCACTTACTGCAATAAACCGAATCATGAAGAATCCACATGCATGAAGAAACAGATCGATCTTGTGGCACATGCACTTCAGCAGAACAACCTTGGACACTTCATTCCAGAGGGAGTCAAGAAGCAGAAGGAAGAAGATCCTGCTCCTAAGAAAGGTAATCATCATGCTCGTGTTGCAATTAATTCCTCATTTGATTCATGGATTATAGATTCTGGTGCAACCCATCATATGGCAGCGAAAGAGGAAGTTTTCTCTTCCTTGAGTCCATGCTCAAGATCCCCTATTCTCATGGGGGATGATACTCCAGTAGCAGTAGCAGGAGAAGGGAGATTGGAACTCAACAATGGCAGTTTTGAGAATGTTTTACATGTTCCAAAGCTTTCTATGAATCTGCTCTTAGTTTATCAGATCAATCAGAAAGGAAAAAAGGTTGAATTTACATCAGATTCAATTTCAGTAATTGACATGCATGACAATTCCATTATTGCAATTAGTGAGGTGGATCACAAGTCAAGGTTGTATAAATTCACTAAGTTTTTTTACGATGACTCGTCTATTCTACTTACACATAAGGAGAGTACTTTGCATGCACCTCCACTAAAACATGCATATACTCTTGTTCTTCCATCAGTTTCAGACATCATAGATGATTCCATACACTGTGATTCTATACATGGAAATAAGCACGTAGTACATCCAGATAAAAAGCTAGCGCCAAAGCTTCAACAGATGCCCAAGAAGGCACATACCACACTTCAAGCAACATGCAACCTTGCAAGGAATCCATTGGATTCGAGGAGGACTCGATCTCAGCATGAAGATCCTTCTCATGTATTTTTAGCTTCAAAACATGTGATGCCCATGCATTGCTATATGGTTCAATCTACTGATCCACAGAACTACAATAGGGTTGTGGGAAATCCATTATGGCAAGCAACCATGCAGAAGGAGTATGACTCACTCCTACAGAACCATACTTGGAATGTGGTTCCACATCCACCAGAAAGGAATATTTTCAGGTGCAGATGGGTCCACAGGATCAAGAAGTACAAGGCCCGACAGGTTGCCAAAGGACTTCATCAAATCCATAAATATTTCTACATCTTCACAAAGACTTTCAATGAGCAGAAGTTTCAAACTTTGCGGGGTCGTCTTGCAATGAAGAACACAGTTGCCTAGCAACTGTCATTTTCTTCTTTTGATACATTATCCTTTGAGGGGGGCTTTTGTTCCCACGTGGTTTTCCCTCTTTCCTCACTTTTATTCAGTGTTCATTAGTTGCATTGTACATGAGTACCTAAAATGGCCTAGTAGACAAGACTCATTTTTTACTCCATATTGATGTTCAGGGGGGGTCTTGGAGAAATTTATGTTTTTGACACACTAGTTCAGTGGGAGTTAACTGACTAGTTCTATTTAGACTTTCTATTTTTACCATCACTAGTATGCATGCATGCATTCCTAAGGAAAGTTAACTGCTTGATTGTTTTTCTTAATTATGGAATGTTTTGCCCTATATATGAGTGTATTCCACTCATTCATTGTATCATATTGATCATGATCTATGTATCAATCATCAGCTCATTGGAGTAGTGTGAATATATTTTATCATTCTTCCATATTGAATCTCTCTTCTTTTCTTGATAAGCTTTGTTTGTACTTCCTTTAGCTAGATCTCATGTGCAGGTTTCCATGAAACACTGACAAAAATCTCTTTCACGAAGCTCAAAGCACTCAACCACTTGAGCTAGAACACCAAACTTATCTACATATTTCATACCCAACCAACTAATATGAAATTTAATTTGTAAATTTTATATTTAATTGTTGTATAAAATAAGTCTTTTTTAATATCTTATGAGAAAAAAATCGTAATCTTTGTTCCATGAAGAATCAAAATTACATTCTTAAGGTGTTCATGACACTATTACATAAGCAAAGCTTGGCCAAGAAGCCTTTTCACAATAACAACCAAAACATAGGACCGTAAACAAATCCAACCACTAACAACTTCAAAGTATGTGTTTTGAATAACAATATACCCATAAAATTGGCCTTTCAATAGACCAAAGTGTACAAACTACATTAATCCCATTATATAATTTTACCAAAAAAACAAAAAAAAAGTAACATCACTTGAATGCCAAGCCTAAACATATTGTAAACACCATTTTCCTTTGTATTTAATTCTCTGAAAAACATGTGTGAATGAGATTCTTTCAAAAAACATATACCTCTTTAAGTTGATCTACCAAAGGCCTTAGACATACATTATGAATCTATAGTTCGCTTTTCATCCAATTAATGACAAGATAAAACCTTGTAATTGCACCACTCCTTTCTTAATTGGGATCTTTAATAAACAACTTAAAGCCATAAGTGTTGCTAGGTTATTAGAATCAAGAAGTATTCCACCTTAAATTCAAGAAAGTTGTTGTTTGAAAGGAAAAGGATACCTCTAGCATCGCATAAATCAAGAGTACATTATTTAACCCCATTGAAAAAATCTCATGTGTGAGATTTGTTTATCAATATATCACTTACTTGTCTTATGGGCCTCTCTTTTACCTCCATTTTGTATCCTTCGAACAATGTGAATACATGTGAGTATACCTGAAATGTTGGCATCTATTTACTTTGAAACAAGCATGCATTGTGTGCTAGCCAAACTCTCTATAGGACTAAACATGGCACTGCCCTAAAAGGATTTAGCTCCTTTTTATGGAACTAGTTTCCTAAACAATGTTTTACATTTTGATCATTCCAAACATTTGGTATCCCTCTTGGTTGCTTAGCATCCTTCCATATCTATTATGCATAAGCACATTAAATCACCATGTGAGATATATAGTCTCTTCTCCTCCTCTACATAAATAATAGAAACATGGATCTTGTTTTCCCCTTCTTTGTAACAATTTCCATGTTCATATCTTATTCATGAGAGCTAACCAAAGAGATATCCTAGTTTTCTCTTGGGACTTCAACTAAAATAGAGTCCTTATAGTCTAAATTAGTAGTATACTTGCCAAAAGCTATATTTTTTGCCCATGCTAGAGAATCCTTCTCATCCTTCGACCTTACATGTCATTTCTTTAAATATGCCATGAACATATTCCACCTGTCAACCCAATTACCTCTCAAGCCCAAGGAATGTGTTGATCTCCATCCTTGATCCCAACAAATGTTGAGATGGATCACCAATTTGGTTTAGATAAAATATTCCTTGTTCGTGCAACTAAGTTGTCAACTTAGTACTTAATAAAACTACTTCTCTAGACTCCATAATTGGATATGTTCTCACCCTCACGTGCTCACCATTTCCAACCATCCATGTCAAATTGTTCCCAATAATGAGAAAATCCAAAACCAAATCCTTCCTTTGCCTTGAGACATTTTCTACACTCTTCTTGGGACTTCTAGTCCAATCCAAAAAGGTACCTGACACTTTGTACTTTTGCTCAAACACTTTCTTTCATAAATTGTTTGTGGTCATGGTCAACAAATTTCATAGATTCTTAGTAACAAGCGATTTACCAAATATGTGAATGTATTTGAGACCCCATCCACCCATGTCTTTAGGTTTTTCAACCTCCCGCCACTTGGGTAGATGAATCCATTTACTATCGCGAGTGCCTCACCAT
>ML803256.1:301625-314609 GCA_009831015.1 Picea engelmannii
CCATAAAAAATAACAGTGTCTAATTATAAACTACACATCTATCATTTTTTTTCATAAACTATTTAATGTTTAAATACAAAATATATAATATGCATATAGAAATGAGGGGTGGCAGGTGTGGGGATTATATATGATCCTAGAGGAATAATGGAAATAGATTATGTTGAGGACTAGGAATCGTTACAAATAATGAGGCAAAGGAATCAACCACATATTGAAAGGATTGCAATTGTCGAAGGATCAAGGGGTGAGACATGAAATAGTGGTTGGTGATTCAATAACAATAATTGTGTTCCTTCGTCAACAAGAAACTCCTTAGAGTTATCCTTGTCTTTCATCACTTATCCGATGAATCATAGCAATGGCCAAGAAATCTGATGCACTTGAATTTTACCAAGCTTTGTAAACCGACAACCATTAAGCCAATTGTTTGGCCAATATTAGGGTGGGGATGAATGAAGGTTGTAACAAAATAGAAGGGGGCACTGTTGATTAATTGGGTTGGTTGTCATTGATTCCAACCCTTGAAGAAAGTCTGGTAACAAATTCTGGTAGCACAAAGGTTTGGGTAATGGACCCAAGTTTATTTGATGGATAATGGTATGCGTTTTGATATATTTGCAGGTAAGACTATTCTAGATGGATAGTACATGTCATGTCATTTTCGGTGGTATGTGGAACGTCACATAACTCCTCACGGTTAAAGAGTTATGGCCATGTGAAGTTGGAGAACCCTCATGAGTCATCTAGAAGCCCCAAAAGGTCAAAGTAGTCAAAGAGTTTGCAAAGAAGAAATTATTTAAATAATAAAGTGAAGTGATGAGTGTATTATAAGTCAAAGAGGATGCAAAATAAATTATTTAAATAAAAAAAATGGAGAACTTACTAATTATGTAAAGTGGTCAAGTTAAGTGGACAAATGGTTATAAGTGAGTTAACCCTAAAATAAGGAAAGTGGGTTAAGATGGTTAAAAGGTAACCCCTTGAGTATGCTACATGAAAGTATAAATAAGAGGCAAGGCTCTATCATTTAATCACATTTGAATATATTGAATATCTATTGTTGTGTAAGGCTTATTGCAAGTACTCATTGATACATCTGAAGTTGTGAAAGTCTGAGGTAGCACGAAGGGTTGACGGAGAAACTTTTGGAATTACAACAAATACTAAAAACCCTAATTTTTGAGGTGTACGCGGGTTGACAGTGTATTAGGGTGCGTAGATACGCAGGCTGACAGTGTATTAGGGTGCGTACATACGCAGATTGACAGTGTATTAGGGCATGTACATGAGGGCAAAGCCATAGAAACTTGAGAAGATGAAGATGTCAAGGTTCTAGATTCTGAGATCAAGCTCCTATGAAGGTTTACAGTGATCAGATACATCAGATCTATCCATTGGTTCAAAATGTATGTCTTATTTCTATGAGTAGTTGGATTTTGATGTATGCATGAGAAATGGTTATGGAGATTTGAGGATTCTCCCTAGAGAGACTAGTGGTTGCATGGGATCTTTTGTATAAGTCAGATCTACAAAAACACAGTGTTGGTATAATCAATATTTATCATTGATACTTCTTGTTAGAGTTGAGGCACATCTTGTATTTCTTGGCATGTGGCTAAGGGTTTTTGTCGTACATGGTTGAGAGCTTCTATTTGTGAAGTGGTTGATGTATTGAGAGGTTGGATATCAGAAAAGCTTTGATGTCTAGATCATGTGAGGGTTATTATACTTGTTCGTGATTACACACACTCATATGGCACATGACTAGGGAGAGATATAGAGTTTTTGGGTAAAGGTTATGTATGAGGATGCATGCACAGGGTACAGTTATAGTCTGGATACAGTAACAGGTTACATATCTATGTGAAAGAAGTTGCAAAGGGTCAAACGTTTTCAGAAAAAGAAAACCCTAGTTTTCATAAGGTATACGTAGGTTGCATAATAGACAGGACGCATACATACGTGGGATGCATAACAGATAGGGTGCGTACATACGCATGTTTCAAAACTACAGGTCATGTATTCGTTGTATTTGTTGATACATACTCAATTTAGGCACAGATTGAATGCAGGGCAACAGTACAGGTTGGTTGCAGGGCAGTGGTACAGATTGTTACAGTAGTATATCTCACAGTGATAGTGTGACAGTGGTTCCATCATTCTACTTATATTTCAGGGTGGTTGGACGGGGCAAGGACAAGTGGTTGTAGCCACCTTCCGGTTGTAGCCAGAGAACATAGGGGGCTGTAGCCAGAGAATTGGGGAGTTGGAGCTTCCCTTAGGTTGTATCCTAAAAAACTAGGGGGTTGGAGCCTCCTTCCAGTTGCAGCTGGAAAACAAAGGAAATTGGTGCTTCCAATGAATGTAATTCTTAAAGACATATAAGAAAAAGCATTATGTGGTTTTCTCCCGCTTTGGGTTTCCACGTAAAACACTGGTGTATTGTGTATGTGTGTGATTTCTCATTTCTTCATCGTTTATTTACTCTGCAACTATTGGATGATAATGCTACATTGATATAACACTTGCATTTTATGGTGAAAAAGGATTATATTGCTCTATTATTGATTCACCCCCACTCTCAGTAATCCAACAATTGGTATCAGAGCGGGTTCCTTCAAAAATCATTTTAACCACTAAAAGGTAGATCATGGAGAGCAACGTGTATAAAAATGGAATACCACAGTTTGATAGACAGAAGTATGTTTTTTAGAGCAGAAGGATGAAAACATATATACATGCACAGGGATTTGAAATTTGGCAATCAATTGTAGATGGATACAAAGAACCAGCAGTTCTGCCGACAAATGAAAAAGCAATAAAACTCTATCAAAATAATTCCAAAGCCACAAATGCACTTTTTAATGGTCTTTGTGAATCAATATACAACAAAGTTATACATTGTAAATCTGCTAAAGAGATTTGGGACAAGCTTCAAAATATTTATGAAGGAGATTCAAAAGTCAAAGCAACAAATCTTCAAACTTACAGAGGTCAGTTCGAACAACTAAAGATGAAAGAAGATGAGAACAACTGAACAAGAAAATCCAGATATAAAAGAAGTAGCTTTCAAAGCATCCAAAAGGGAAAAGAACATAGCATAAGCAGTGACATCTCGGAAGATGATGAAGAAGTGGCCAACTTTGTCAGAAGATTGAACAAGGGAACCAACAATAGATATAAAGGTAAGCTTCCATTGATTTGTTTTAATTGTGATGGTATTGGTCATTTTGCTAACAAATGTCCTCATAAGAAAAATAAGAGGAATGATGAAGATTACTCAAATAGCAAACAAACATATAAAGGCAAAATAATCATAAAGAAAGCCTTCAAGAAAAGCTTCTGCACCAAAGAAGGCATCTCCTCATCAGATGAAGATGAAGACATTGACAGTGAGACAGAAAGAGTTATATTCATGGCATTAAAAGACTCTGATAAAGAATACATCGAAGAAGAATATGAAGAGGCGGAAGTTGACTATTGAGAAGAATTGTCGACTGCCATTGAATTTATAAGAAGAGAAAAGAAGAAAAACAAGAAGCTACAAGCGGAACTAGACAAGAAAGAAGACAATCAGGCACTAGAACAAATGATCACATATTTGAAGGTTCAAATAGAAGAAGATAAAAGAATTGAAGAAGCACTCAAAGAACAACCAGAAGAAAGAGACGGGATCATTGAAAATTTGAAAGCAAAGATTGTCACATTAAGAAAGGATCTTCAAAATAAAAATATGTAGAACAACTCAAAAGTTTTGGATAACATTATCAACAGTCAAAACCTTCATCATGACAAGTCCGAACTTGGATACAATCAGACAGAAAAGGGATCAAGCTCCAAAACAATAGAACAAGAAACATATCCAAAAAGCTATGCAGAAACAATCAAAGGGGATAGGACGACCAAAAAAAAAATTACAGGGACACTCCTCCACTGAGAAGATTCAGATTTCAAAATCAACAACCGATAGATAGGCCTCAGGAAGAAGAAGGATTCAAAAGAGAAACTCCTTTCGGAAGATCTTCAACTCCCAGATATCAAACTATCTTTGTTGGCTTATGTTATGCATGCAATAATTTTGGACATAAAGCTATGAATTGTAGAGCTAACAAAAAGAACATAAACAACTTTGAAATTCATACACAAAAGGGTTATCCAAGAAGGCCTAGTGAAACATAGAGAAGAAGTTACAATAGGTTTGGATCATTGAGCACTGAAGTGGAATTCTACAAGTGTAACAAATTTGGACAATGGCCAAAGATTCCAGAATGACAGTTCCTCCTAGAGAACCACAACATAACAATAACAGTCACAGACAGGAACCTCAGAAGAGAACATGGATAAGAAATCAGAATTAGTATAGGAATGAAGAATGCACACTCGCTCTACAAGATAAGCAGAAGAAACATGGTTGGTATGTTGACATTGGTTGTTCAAAACACATGACATGTGATAAAGACAAGTTTCTTACATTAAGAAAGGAAAGAGATGGATTACTCTTCTTCGAAAATGATGATTCAACTAAAATCATTGGAAAAGGTACAGTCAGAATTGGAAACACGAATACCAAGGCAGAAAATGTTCTAGTAGTAGAAGATATGAAACATAATCTTCTAAGTGTGAGTCAAATGTGTGACCAAGGCCATAAAGTTACTTTGATTCACAAAAGTGTGAGATAAGAAAAGAAGGTTCAAGAAAATTGATTGCAACAGCTGCAAGAACTTGAAGCAACATATATGTATTAAGTGAAATTGGAAATGAAAAGTGTTGTCTACGAAAGGAAGATGAAGTTGGATATGGCACAGAATAATGGGTCACATACACTTTGATAACCTTGTCAAAGTCAGCAAAAAGGAAGCAGTTAGAGAAATGCCCTGAATCACGAAACCAACCAACACTTTCTGCAAGCATTGTCAACAAAGAAAGCAAACAAAGACCATGTTTAAATCAAAGGAATATTCAACGACAAGACCACTGGAAATTGTGCATATTGATATAGTTGGACCAACTACAACAAATGGTTTAAAAGGTGAGAAATACTTTATGTTATTAGTTGATGATTATATAAGAATGACTGCAGTTTGTTTTCTCAGAAATAAGTCAGAAGCTTTTGAAAAATTCAAGGTCTACAAGGAAATGGTTGAAAATGAAATGGATTCAAAAATCAAATGTTTGAGATCTGATAATGGAGAGTTCACTTCAAAGGAATTTATGGACTAATGCAGCAGACATGGAATAAAAAGGCAATTCTATGTTGCTAGGACACCTCAACATAATGGAGTTGTTGAAAGAAACAACATGACAGTACAAGAAATGGCTCGAACAATGCTAATGGATTCAAAATTGACAAATATATTTTGGACACATGCAATGCATACAACGGTTCACATTCAAAACATAGTAATGCTCTGAAACAACACTGACAAAACTCCCTACGAGCTATGGAAAGGAAGACCAACAAATGTGAAGCACTTCAGAGTATTTGGAAGCAAATGCTACATCAAAAGAGAAGATGACAGAATGAGAAAGTTTGACTCTCGTGTGGACAAAGGAGTACTTTTTGGTTACTCAAGTACAAGGAAAGAATACAAGTGTTACAATCTGAGGTTGAACAAAGTTGTGGAAAGCATCAATGTAACAATTGATGAAACAGGTAGACGAGAATTAAAGGAAGAAGAAAATGAATCAATGGAACAACTATACGAAGAAGAAGCAGAAGATGAAGAAGAAGTAGAAGGGGAAGATCAAGAGGATCATACAGAAGTAGAAGAGCAAGTTCAACAAGTGCCTCCAAAGACACCTAGCAAACGAGTACAGAAGAATCATCCTTCAGATCAGATTATCAGAAACAAAGATGCAGGAATTGAGACTAGAAGAAGAATCCGTTCACTAGAACAAACACACCTAGCACTCTCATCTACGAATTGAACCAAACATTTTTGAAGAGGCCAGCAAGGATGAATTGTGGAATAAGGTCATGGATGAATAATTGGATCAAATAGAGAAAAATGACACTTGGGAATTGGTTCCAAGACCAAAGAATAAGAATGTGATTGGCACAAAGTGGGTATTCAGGAATAAATTGAATGAAGATGGATAGGTTACAAGGAACAAAGCTAGATTGGTATGTAAAGGATGCACACATGTTGAAAGAATTGACTTTGAAGAGACATTTTCCTTAGTTGCCAGAATGGAAGCAATCTGATTGTTTTTAGCTTATGCATGCTCCAAGAATATTAGAGTGTATTAGATGGATGTGAAATCAACTTTTTTGAATGGGGAACTTGAAGAAGAAGTCTACATTGAACAACCAAAAGGATTTAAGTTGTCAGAGAATGTAGATTATGTGTGTAAATTGAAGAAGGCCTTGTATGGTCTAAAACAGGCTCCTAGAGCATGGTACTCTAAACTGGATAAATATCTACAACATCCAGGGTTCAGAAAATAAAGTGCTGACAACAACCTCTACATCAAGGTAACTCAAGATAGTATTTTATTAATTGAAGTTTATGTTGATGATATTATTTTTGGAAGCAATGATGACAGCTTAAGCCAAAAATTTGCAAAGGACATGCAGAATGATTTTGAAATGTCATTACTTCGAGAACTATCCTTCTTTCTGGGTCTTCAAATACGTCAAAGCAACTAAAGAATTTTTATTTCCCAAACTAAGTATATCAGAGAAATGCTAAAGAGGTTCGGAATGGAAGATTGCAAGCCAGTTATCACTCCTATGCAAACCAATTGCAAGTTGAAAAAAGATGATGATTCAAAGTCTACAGACCAGAGGCAATACAGGTCAATGATTGGCAGCTTACTATATGTGACAACATCCAAACCAGATGTAATGCACGCAGTTGGACAAGTGGCATGATTTCAAGCAACACCAAAGGAATCACATGTATTAGCACTAAAGAGGATTTTCAGATATCTCAAAGGAACATAAGAGTTTGGATTATGGTATCCAAAAGGAAAGGATCTATCACTTATTGCCTACACAGATGCATATTGGGCAGGTTGCATTGATGACCAACGAAGCACCAGTGCAACAACGTTCTACTTGGGTGAGTGTTTAGTATCATGGCTAAGCAAGAAACAATCATCAATATCCTTATCTACAACAGAGGCAAAGTATATTGCAGCACCAGCATGTTGTACACAGGTTCTATGGATGAAACAATTTTTTGACAAATATACAGGTTGAGTATGATGAGCCCATTCCAATATATTGCAATAATACAAGTGCCATCAGTATCCCAAATAACCCAGTGATGCACTCCAAGACGAAGCACATTCCAATCAAGTATCACTTTCTACGGGGACAGGTTGCAGAAAAGAACATCAGAGTTGAATATGTGAGCACAGAAGAACAAGTGGCAAACATCTTTACAAAACCTCTTCCAAGAGAATCCTTTGAGTATCTTCACCAGAGACTCGGAGTAATTTCTACTCCAAAATGAATGCTTTTGAATGCTTATCCTATATGTCTTAGATCTACACGAAGAAGCACCATAAAGAGGACAATTCAGGTCGGGAGATCAGTTTTAGGAAGAGTTCAGTCATGGGGAGTATCCCCGAGGATAGTTTAGTTAGGGGGAGCAACCTCGGATGGAAATATACCTTTGTCATTGATGGCAAAGGGGGAGAGATTTATCAGATGCAGAGCACAGAAGCATGGTTCCAAGGGGAGAGATGGGCATAGGGGGAGCATGAGTGATATGACTTCAGTATTGCATGACACAACTTCAGTATTGCATCAGAGTGTTTCCATCAATGCCAAAGGGGGAGATTGTTGATTAATTGGGTTGGTTGTCATTGATGTCAACCCTTGATTAAAGTTAGGTAGCAAATTTCAGTAGCACAAAGGTTTAGGTAATGGACCCAAATTTGTTTGATGGATAATGGTATGAGTTTTGATATATTTGTAGGTAAGACTATTCTAGATGGATAGTACATGTCATGCCATTTTTGGTGGTATGTGGTATGTGGAATGTCACATAACTCCTCATGGTTAGAGAGTTATGGCCATGTGAAGTTGGAGAACCTTCATGAGTCATCTAGAATCCCCAAAAGGTCAAAGTAGTCAAAGTGTTTTCAAAGAAGAAATTATTTAAATAATAAAGTGAAGTGATGAGTGTACTATAAGTCAAAGAGGATGCAAAAGAAATTATTTAAATAATAAATTTAATGGAGAACTTACTAATTATGGAAAGTGGTCAAGTTAAGTGGACAAATGGTTATAAGTGGGTTAACCCTAAAATAAGGAAAGTGGGTTAAGATGGTTAAAAGGTAACCCCTTGAGGATGCTACATGAAAGTATAAATAAGAGGCAAGGCTCTCTCATTTAATCACACTTGAACATATTGAATATCTATTGTTGTGTAAGGCTTATTGCAAGTACTCATTGATACATCTGAAGTTGTGAAAGTCTAAGGTAGCGCGAAGGGTTGACAACGAAAGTTTTAGAATTATAGTGAATACTAAAAACCCTAATTTATGAGGTGTACGCAGGCTGACAGTGTATTAGGGTGTGTACATACGCGGGCTGGAAGTGTATTAGGGCACGTACATGAGGGCAAAGCCATAAAAACTTGAGAAGATGAAGATGTCAAGGTTCTAGATTATGAGATCAAGCTCCCGAGAAGGGTTACAGTGCTCAGATACATCATATCTATCCATTGCTTCAAAAGGTATGTCTTATTTCTATGAGTAGTTGGATTTTGATGTATGCATGAGAAATGGTTATGGAGATTTGAGGATTCTCTCTAAAGAGACTAGTGGATGCATGGGATATTTTGTATAAGTCAAATCTACAAAAATACAGTGTTGGTATAATCAATATTTATCATTGATACTTCTTGTTAGAGTTGAGGCACATCTTGTATTTCTTGTCATATGGCTAAGGGTTTTTGTGGTACATGGTTGAGAGCTTGTACTTGTGAAGTGGTTGATGTATTGAGAAGCTGAATATTAGAAAGGGTTTGATGTCTAGATCATGTGAGGGTTATTATACTTGTTCATGACTACACACACTCATATGTTACATGACTAGAGAGAGATATAAAGTTTTTGGGTAAAGGTTATGTATGAGGATGCATGCACAGGGTGTAGTTACAGTCTGGATATAATGACAGGTTGCAGATCTATGTGAAAGAAGTTTCAGAGGGTCAGAAGTTTTCAGAAAAATAAAACCCTAGTTTTTAGAAGGTATAGGCAGGTTGCATAACAGACAGGACGCATACATACGTGGGCTGCATAACAGATACGGCGTGTACATATGCATGATGTAGAACTACAGGTCGCGTATCTGTTGTATTTGTTGATACATGCTCAGTTTAGACACAGATTGATTGTAGGGCAGCAGTACAGGTTGGCTGCAGGGCAGTGGTACTGGTTGTTACAACAATATATCTCACAGTGATAGTGTGACAATGGTTCCATCATTCTACTTATATTTCAGGGCAGTTGGACGGTGCAAGGACAAGTGGTTGTTGCCACCTTCTGGTTGTAGCCGAAGAACATAGGGGGTTGTAACCTCCTTCTGGTTGTAGCCAGAGAATTGGGGAGTTGAAGCTTCCGTCAGGTTGTAGCCTGAAAAATTAGGGGATTGGAACCTCTTTCTAGTTGCAGTTGGAAAACAAAGGAATGTGGTGCTTCCAATGAATGTAATTCTTAAAGACATATAAGAAAAAAAATTCTGTGGTTTTCTCCCGCTTTGGGTTTCCACATAAAACACTAGTGTACTGTGTATGTGTGTGATTGTTCGTTTGTTCGTTGTTTACTTACTCTGCAACTATTGGATGATAATGCTACATTGATATAACACTTGCATTTTATGGTGAAAAAATTATTATATTTCTCTATTACTGATTCACCCCCCCCTCTCAGTAATCCAATAGGCACTCCATATTTCATACCCATTCCTTGAATTTTATCCACATTAATTTTGCAAAGGATGTGAAGCATAGGTGTCTTCATCACATACAACTATCGAGACAGAAATTAGTGCCATTGACACCTCCCAAATTCTCAATGACGTCAATTGTTGGTGTTCAAGTTAATCAAGGGTACAATGGATCATATATGCATTGCATGTAGTTTATTGGCTTTGGAAGTGGACATCAAGTATGTAGATGCCCCTTCCTCCCTTGCTCTCAGGCTTTGCATCGATGGTGTGGGTATGGGAGAATTCTTGTTTGCAATTCAATCACGAATCTTGTGAGGGAGGAAAACAAGTTTTTAGTGGAAGACATAGTTGTAGATCCCAATAGAATTTTGGTTTGTCGTGCTCTTCTCTCCTATTTAGAAATGGCTCAGTATTGCGTAGGTGATGGGTGTGTTTGGTGTGCTTTGACCAAGGTTAAAATAAATGTTAAGAGGTGTGGGCATGGGATTTCAAAGACTTAGAAATTTATGGTGTACATGGACCTTCGATGGCGACATTGACACGAGGAGTGAGAGGGGAAATTGTCAATGTAAATCTAAGAGCAAGATCAATATGTTGTTGAGACTATTGTTCAATTGAGGTTGCTTCAAGTTCTGGAGTAGGAAATGAGGGCCTTCTGCAAATTCAAAGAAGCAAATTTATGGAGTTTGATTTGAAATTGGATTTAGTGGTTTCATTGTGTATTGCATCTCTAGTGTCCTCAACCTCCAACGAGAGGCAATCTAGTCTCCTTCTCCATCAAAATATTTTGTAACTATGGACTCCAAGGACGAGTGTTGGATAGTTTAGTGCCATCCTAAGTTGGAACTAGGGGCCATCGAAGAAGCCACTTGCCTTGAGTAGCATCCAATCGAGTACACATGACGTGAGGAATTCAAAAAGGGGACCCACATGACAAAATATGCTCTTCATGGGCCATCATTTTGATTTTTTTGCATTATGTAATGTTTTGTCGAGTTAAATTACTTTTGAGTCATTGTGTCTAGGAGTACACCTACCATGTTTTTTAATCAATAGTTTGAATAGATTATAGCAAGATTTTGTTTTTGAATTAGAGCAATAAATTTTTCTCATAGATTGCAACTCTCCATTTCTTTTATTTTGTATTACAATGTTGTAAAGTCACATTACAGTTTTTAAAATATAATAATACTTTTATTATTTAAAAAAATTTAAAACATTAAATAATTTTATTTACTAAATTAAAAAAAACTAATTTAAAAAAATCAAACACTTTCCTTTATACACAAAATAAAATTTTAAACTCGTCAAAATTTAAACTTGATTTATGGAGGAGGACTTATGGCAAGCTTCCTCATGGGTGGTTTCATTGTGGGAAATTTATTAGAGTATTATTCTTTTCACCCAAATTCACTTTTAAATTATTATTTATAAAAAGAATATAAAAAATTATATATGTATAATCATATTTAATTATAATTATAGTTATAGTTTATGTGAAAATAAAAAATTATATATGTGTATAATTATATTTATTTATAATTATAGTTGTATTTAATTATATTTATAGTTATAGTTTAGGTGAAAATAAAAAAATATATGTGTATAATTATAATTATAGTTTATGTGAAAAAAATACATAATTTTTTATATTTTTTTTTATATGTGAATAGTATTAAAAATAATTTCTATTTAATTTTTAAATAAAAATGACGATTTTTTTATTATTTAGAAAAAATATTAATTTTTTCTTGAATAATTACCATTTAGATAGAAAGATATAAATTAAATAAACATTATAAAACTATATTTTAAAAAACATAAAAAAAACTTTACTCTATATTCATTAAGAAAAAAAACTTTTATTTTAGATAAATAAAATACATGAACAAAAATCAATATATATATATATATAAATTGTGAAGCAAGAAATGCAGAGAGAAAGAATAGAACAGAAAACAGTATATTAGAATGTATGAAGAAGAGTACAATGAGAAGTAAGTCAGAAGGAGTACTATGCAATGGGAAAATAGCTGAGCTAAATAGGCTCAAGCAAATCAAGAATAGAAAGTACAGTTGGCCAGGACAGCTGGCAGTGTACAGTCAGACTGTTGAGGTTACATTATATTTAACACTCCCTCTTAAACTCAACAATTACAAACATCAGCACTGATTATGCCTAAGTGTTGTCTCTGAAAATCAAAAACCGATTTTCCTAGTGGCTTTGTAAAGATATCAGCAAGCTGATCTCGAGAACCACGGAATTGTAGTGCAATATCACCATTATTGACTAGCTCGCGTATGAAATGAAAACGAGTGTCAATGTGTTTGCTTTTCTTATGAAACACATGATTTTTGGATAGAGCAATTGTTGAAGTATTGTCACAGAAAATAGGAGTTGGATCCTTTTTTGTATGTGACATATCTTTCAATATTCTTCTAAGCCACACAGCTTGACAGGAAGTTGAGGTAGCAGTGACATACTCTGCCTTTGCAGAAGATATTGAAACAATTGGTTGCTTCTTTGATGCCCATGAGATTAGGTTCGAGCCCAGGTGAAAAACATGTCCAGATGTGCTTTTCCTGTCATCTAGGCTGCCTGCAAAATCACTGTCTGTGTAACCAGAAAGTTGATTACTATCAGATTTAGTGTACCATAAGCTGAAATTGAGAGTTCCTGCAACATATCTCAAAATTCGTTTTGCCATTTTCCAATGAGAATCTTTGGGGGATTCCATGAATCTGGAAACAAGGTTGGTTGCATACATAATGTCAGGCCTAGTTGCTGTAAGATACAACAAACTGCCTACTAAACTTTTGTACAGGGTAGATTCCACTGTAGGACCTTCATCATTCTTGCTCAATTTTGTGCCTAGTGGTATGGGGGTTTCTGTTGGATTGCATCCTTCCATGCGAAATCTTTTGAGGATGTCTGCTGCATACTTTTGCTGACAGACAAAAATGCCTTTGGCTGATTGATGAACCTCAATCCCTAAAAAATATTTCATTATGCCAAGATCTGTCATCTCAAATTCAGATTGCATGGCATGTTTAAAATTTGTTAACTCAAGATT
>ML803256.1:315317-333328 GCA_009831015.1 Picea engelmannii
ATCTGCTGATTTTCTGAATCATTCCATAATTGATTTTCCAGAAATTTTACATCTCTGCTGAGAATTAGTTTCTTGGTGATTGGATTGTAAAGCCTGTAAGCTTTAGATGTTTCACTATATCCAGTGAAAATACATTTCTCACTTTTGTCATCAAGTTTCGTCCTTAATTCGGAATGTATGTGAGCGTATGATATGCATCCGAATGTCCTTAGATGCGCAACATTAAGCTTTGTCCCACTCCATGCTTCTTGAGGAACTTTCATCTTTAGACTGGTGGTTGGAGATCTATTCAGGATATAAACTGAGAATGCTACTGCTTCAGCCCAAAAAGCATTTGACAAACTTTTCTCTTTAAGAAGTGTTCTTGCCATATTCATTATTGTCTGATTTTTCCTTTCAACCACTCCATTCTGTTGTGGAGTATACATGGTTGTTATTTGCATGATAATGCCTTGTGATTTGCAGAAATTTGCAAATTCTCTGGAGTTGTATTCTCCTCCTCCATCTGACCTGAGTGCTTTGATATATTTGCCACTCTGTTTTTCAGCTTCTGCCTTGAATTCTTTGAATTTTGCAAATGTTTCAGACTTGTGTCTGAGAAAATAGATCCATATTTTTCTGCTGAAATCATCAATAAACGTTAGAAAATAAGAGCTACCACCTATTGACTATGTTTGCATTGGTTCACATAGATCAGTGTGAACAAGTTCAAGATGTTGTTTGGCTTGAGTGGAAGACTGTGGAAAACTAGTTCTCTTATTTTTTCCAAGTATGCAAGACACACATGGGGGAATTTGCTCTTTAAAGATAGGAAGACCTTTGACCATGGAGTTCTTCTGAAGAAGAATTAGACTCTTAAATGGTAGATGTCCAAATCTTGTATGCCAAACCATAGTTTCATTCAGGGTAGATGCACTCTGTGCATATGGTTGAATCAGATTTGCAGTTCTGAGTGTAAGGGGAAACATCCGATTTGGAGTCATATGGATTTCAGAAATTAATTTTCTGCTAGGGATTTTGTCATATATCTTGCAAGATGCTCCCTCAAAAAGTACGTTATAGCCATGTTCAATGAGTTGTCCTACACTTAGCAAATTATGTTTCAGATCTGGAACATGATAGACATTGTTTATGTCTTTCTTTACATTTTGTTTAGTAAGAATAGGAACAGTTCCTTTTCCTTGAACTTTAACTAAGTAATCATTTCCAAGTGTAATATCAGATGAGATTGAAGAATCAATGCATGAAAGTAATTCTTTGTTGCCTGTCATGTGATTGTTGCATCCACTGTCCAGCAACCAGAGATCTTTAGGTTGTTGTTCAGTTTTGAGGCACGAAAGAAACATACCTCTTGAGTTTTCTCCCGTGTGATTTGACACATGTGCTCTGCCTGAGAGTTGATCTGCTTGCTTCTTCCTGCATTCAGATTCATAGTGCCCATACTTTTTGCAGTAATAGCATTGTATGCTTGTTTTGCCATTTGACCTTCTCCCTCTGCCTCTTTGAGGCTGGAAAGTCTGATGTTGATTTTGTTGTTGTTGCCTTTGACCTTGGAAATTTTGATTCAGATATTGTTGTCTGTTACCTCCACTGGAGTGAGGGTTACTTTGATTGCTCCCTCTTCCTTGGTGACCTCTGCTTCTTCCTCTGCCTCTCCCTCTGCTGAAGGAGAATTGTGTTTTGAAAGAATTGGCGATTGACTCATCTGTGAGATGCAGTCTGGTCTCATGTGTCACCAGAGAACCAATTAATTCATCTGTTGAAAAACTTGACAGATCCTTGGATTCAAGGATTGTTGTTACAACCATTTCAAATTTCTTTGGTAAACTTCTGAGTATTTTCTCAACAATTTGTTGATCAGTGATGGTTTCACCAGTCAATCTAATCCGATTTACGATGCCCATGACTCTGGTCATGAACTGATCCACATTTTCGGACTCTGTCATCCTTAGAGTCTTGAATTGTGTCCTCAAGGTCTGCAGTTTAACTGTTTTGACCCTGTCATTTCCTTGGTAGGAAGATTTAAGGATGTCCCAGGCCTGTTTTGAAGTACCAGCGCCTGTGATTTTTGAAAAAATCGAGTCATCCACAGAATTTTGAATCCAAAACTTAGCTTTATTTTCTCTGTTTCTCTGTGTTGCCTGAGCAATTTTCTGTTGATTAGTCATGGCAGACAGGTCTGCTGGATCTGGTTCCACATATCCATGATCCACTGGATCCCAACACTCTTGTGCTTGCAAGAAGGATCTCATCTGAAGAGACCAGAACTCATAGTTCTTTCCAAGAAGAATCGAACCTTGAGTTGGTCCTAAATTGCTAGACGACGCCATATTTGTTTTGAAAAAAAAAATGAACAAAACAGAAACAAAATTCTTACTTACTTGTCTCCTGCGTATAATTTGCAGTGACTTCAGAACTCTACGTTCAAGATTTTGCGAGTTTCTGGCTTCGCGATTCTGACGTCGGGACTTCGTTATACGAGTCCTTCGATCTCTTGTCTCTCCAACCTCCGATCGTCGAAACATCGATTTGTTGATGGGAGCTTATTGGCCTTGAATTTGGCCTTAGTCACCGTACAATGTGACCACGCGCCTTGATGTTAAAGCACTACTGGCTTTTCCGGTTCTTTGTCTTTCAATTTGCCGAAATGTCGAGATTTGCCTTTGGACAATTCAACGGTCGAGATCTTCCTGTGATCTGACGGCCCAGATCTTATGACCAGAACTCATAAGACCACAGTCAAACCTCTATCGGGATTCGGGGTTTCGAAGATCGAAATGCATTGGACCTATTGTCCACGGAATCCCCAATTTCCCGATTCTCAATTTTACGATGGATGACCTTTCCTTTCGGGAAATTTCCTGATTGCTTTGATCTCTGCCACACGTCCTCCTATATTGGACGGTCCTGAATTCTCCTCACGAATTCACGATTTGATATGTTCTGGACGTCTCGTCTCTAGGATCCGCGAAACGCCGAACCCCGGTGTGTCGATTGGTTCTCCCGATCTCGCCCACGTGTCTCCTCAAAATGGATGGCTCCGATCGTTTACGGGGTTTTCACCATAAAGAAACCCGATCCCTTGTCCTCAGGATTCGCGATTTACCGAATCCCGATGTGCCGATGGACTCTCCCTTTTCGAGACTTTTCCGGAGCCCTCGGATTTACGCCACGTGTCCCCTCAAGATGGACGGTCCTCGTTGTTTCGCGATTTCGCGACTTGCGACTCCAAATTCCTTGTCAACTGAGAACCCCGATTGTCAAGATGCCGACGGTTTCCTCGATGTCCGCCACGTGTCCAAACAAATGGACGGCTGTGATCTTATCGCTATTTCGTGAATCGCGATTTCGCGACTTTCGCCGTGGAGTGTCTTTCGTCAACAAGACCTCCGATATCCCGAACTCCGAAATGCTGATAGAGTGATGGCTTGGATCTGCTGCCACCTGTCCTCTGAGATGGATGGCTCACAATCCTCTCGGGATTTCTCGATACGTGATGTCGAGATTTCGCGTATCAGGGTTTTGGAGAGCAATCTCCTTCGCTCGTCCAACTCCCGATCTCCGATTTTGTGATGGGATAAGATCAACGGCTCACAATCTATCTCGATCCAACGGTCCAGAATGACTCGTGATTTCACGATTTGCGAATTCTCACGCCAGTCTTCTGACCTTTACACCTTGCGGGTCAGCGAAATGTCGGGATCTCACCACATGTTTCTTGATGGACGGTCCAAATGATTTTAGGATTTCGTGACTTCACAAGTCGAAATTTCTCCTGTGCGCTTCAAAGGACTAAACCTTGTGCACCTTCTCGCTGATCCAACTGTTGTCAGTCCTTTGCGCAAGATCTGACGACTGAAATTATTTCGTCTTTTCGCGCTCTCCTTGTCCCTTCTAAACTGGATTTCCACCTCAGATCTGTTCGTAGGACAAATCTTACGGCTGCGACGGTTGTTCTTTGAACATGAGATGCGTTCTTTATTGCCTTTGCAAGGATTTTCTTCTGTGGAAGAAAAATTTGTGAATCTTTCAAGGATTTGAAAGAATTTCACGAGTTCTTTGTTCTCTGCTGCAATCTTTGACAGATTTGAGAGAATTCCCGTAAATCTTTAAACGATTTTGCCTTCTGCAGGAATCTTTAGCGAATTTGAACGAATTCTTTGAATTCTTCAAGAGTTCTCGCCTCCTGCATCTCTTCTTCGTAAATATTTGATGATTCTTGAAAATTGTACAAGAATCTTTAAAGTTTTTTCTTCTTCACTCTCTTTTTCCTCGATCTTTCAAGCGTTGTACGCTCTGCTTCGGCGCGTGAGCTTCTTACGTTGATATTTGAACGTTTGATGGTCTGCTTCCTTGTGGAAGTTTCCTGCGAGGATCTTTCAAGAGTATGACAGACAGCTCTCCAAGCCTTGTGAAAAGACTGTGTCGAATGCTTTCAAGATCCGTGAAGCTCTGCGCTATTTGAGGATCGTGTTGCTCTCCAGCCTGTGTGAAGAGGCTTACTACTGTAGCTCTGATACCATGATAAATTGTGAAGCAAGAAATGTAGAGAGAAAGACTAGAACAGAAAACAATATATTAGAATGTATGAAGAAGAGTACAATGAGAAGTAAGTCTGAAGGAGTACTATGCAATGGGAAAATAGCTGAGCTAAATAGGCTCAAGCAAATCAAGAATAGAAAGTACAGCTGGTCAGGACAGCTGGCAGTGTACAGTCAGACTGTTGAGGTTACATTATATTTAACAATCTATATATATATATATATGTCTAAAAAATCTCTTAATTTTCTTTAAACATATAAAATACTTAATTTTTAAAATATAAATAATATGTATTATAAAAAAAATTATATTTAAAAAAAATTAAACATTATCAAATACATAAAATTAAATATTTTTAACATTTGTGACAAATCTGGAAAGAAATCTATCTACAGGTAGGGTTTCCTCAGCTAAGTCGCATCTACAACCATCATTGCTTATGGTTCAGGGGGAGGAGCCCCCCACCCTCTCTGCCTCCCCCTGATATCGCATCCTTTCAATCTCTACTCGCCTCCTATACAAACAATGTGGAATGCCCTCCTCTGTCATGTTTTGTGAAGAAGATCAATGAGATCTCCAAAGTTCTAGTGCACCTATCCACCTCTCGCCCATTTTCCCTTCAGTTATCTGAGAACGGGATGATCAGTCAGTTTATGGGGTTGTGGCCCTCTCCAAGAGCAATGACACAATGGCTCGATCAAAACTGGAAGAAAATGATTCAAGGGCAAATGTACTCTGCATTGTGTGGTAAGGGATTCTTTGTCTTTCTCTTTGAAAATAAAGCTGATAAAGATACGATCTTCATAAATGGCCCCTATTTCATGGGCTCAAGGGGAATGTACCTGAACAAATGGACTCTAGATCTTAGTCCAGAAAATGACATCCCATCATCAATTCCAGTATGGGTCTATTTGCCCTTTCTTCCCATGCACTGTTGGAATGACGAAACCCTGAAAAACATTGGGAATGCGCTGGATAGATTCATTGATCGAGTCGAACCATGAGAAGGCCTTCAAGCTTGTGCATGCGTATGTGTAGAAGTAGATTTGGAAAAAGGGTTACCATAGGCCATCTGGCTTACCCTGGATAACTAGGCCTACATCCAGACAATGGACTGTGAACAACTTCCATTCAAGTGAAAATCATGCCATGAATATGACCACTTCGCAAAAAATTGTCCCAAGACAAAGGTAGATCAATCAAAATAAAAAGAACAAGAGCAATGGCAACACGCCAAAAGAAAAAAAATCCCCAACAAAGTGGCAACACATCAACAGGAGCACAAAGAGACCTCCACGTCTTCTTCTCCAAATAAAGGAAAGTCCCCGTTGTTGGGGGATCATGAAGAAGAAAGTTGTAAAAACAAATATACAGCACTAGAAAATCTAGAGGCAGAAACTGTAGACTCAAAAGAAAAGGAATAACAGAAGAAAATCATATCCATCAGGAAAAAAATCTAGGTCTTCCACTAGATCAGCAAGAGCCAGAAGTAAACCATCTTGAGGATCCTTCACCCAACATGATCCCCTCTCGAGTTACTTCAGATATTCCTGTAACTCTAGAGGATGATAATCAGGAGGACTCTGGGGAAGATTTGGATCTGGAGGTCACTAAGAGCTCCAAAGTAACGAAGGTGGGTCGGGAAACTAATCGAAATATAAAGGAAAAAGATGCAACGCGGGAAAAAAACTTGGGATACAAACCACCCTATAAGAAATTTTCAAGAAAGATGGGAAATCTGGAAAGGCGCCCCCTTCAAATGGTCATTCTCAATCCTTTATAGGGGGGCATCCAAATCCACAAGTAAGTAATGAAAATAGTCTCCTCGAATTGTAGGGGTTTGGGACAAAAAGAAAATAAGGAAGCTATGGGAAAGTTGATTAAGTAAGAAAAGCCCCAAATCCTCCTAATCCAAGAGAATAAAATGCAAGGACCTGAGGCCCTTCGTGAAATTCAACAACTTTGGAAAGGAACCACGGGAGTAGCTATTAGTGCAAGAGGAGCCTTAGGGGGAATTTGTACCATGTGGAATACAACAACCTTCCACAAAGAAAGAAGATATGAAGCAACACACTAGGTTATGGCCCAACTGAAACATCTTCCCTCAGGTAAGGTCTATCCTATCATCAATGTTTATATGCCTAATAATTACAGGGAGAAAGTAGAATGTTCGAAGTCCTTGTTGGGCATCAAATATTTTGGGTTTCTGCAAAAATGTATCATAGCAGGTGACTTCAACACAACCATGCACACGAAAGAAAAAAGAGGTGGCTCAATAGTAAGAGATCCTTTTAGGGAACCCATGAAAGACTTGGTCTCTAGCCTAGATCTGTTTGATGTCTATCCCAGTAAAGGCAAATACACTTGGAGCAACAATCACACTAGGGTGGGGCACATTGCATCTAGGCTTGATCGTTTCTTTATCCACAATTCTTTGTTATCCCTTCCAGATAAGATATCCTCCCATATAATTCCCTGTGGTCTCTCTGATCACCTCCCAATCTCTTTGTCCTTTGAAAAGTACGAAAATTTAGGTCCAATTCCCTTTCGATTTAACGAACTTTGGTTGGATTCCCCTAACTTCTTCCCTTTACTCTCTCGTGTGTGGAATGAAAGGGTGGATGGCTCCCTTGTTTTCATTTGAGAGAAAAAACTAAAAAAATATAAATAGACTATTAAGGACTGGGTAAGGAAATATCCCTCCTCCCCTAGGGACGAAGTAGAAAATTGTAAAAAGTAGTTGGAGTATTTACAGAGAAATGTGGAAACCAAAGAAACAAATGATATCCAAATCTCTCAGGAGAAATAAGCTTTTCAAAAATAGATGAAGGCTCTTAAAGATGAAGAAATGGTTTGGAGGTTGAAATCAATATCTCTATGGCTCTAGGCAGGGGATAAAAACACCTCCTTCTTTCATAAGTAGGAAAAATCTCAATAATGTAGAAACATAGTGGAAGAAATAAAGTCACAGTCGAGAGATTTCATTACCAAGAATGCATCCTCAACTCATTTTTGGAACCTTTATACAAAGGATGGAGAAGACAATCAAGAAAAGAGTGAAAAAATTATAGAACATATCCCCGCTCTGATCTCAGAAGAGGATAATATAGATCTAAACAATGAGGTTTATGTTGAAGAAGTCTATGAAGCCCTCAATCAGTTTGACCTAGACAATTCTCCTGGACTGGATGGCTTCACTCTTCACTTCTACCTAAAATGTTGGACAATTATTAAGACTAAATTCTTTCAAATGATTAGATATGTTCAAAAATCCTTTAGGATGGGTGGAGCCACCAACTCGTCTTTCCTAGCCTTGATCCAAAAGGAAAAAATGCCTCTTCCTTTGACAGGTTCCGCCCCATATCTCTCTGCAATGTTTCATACAAACTCTTGGAAAAAGTCATTGCAAAAATATTGAAGTCGATATTGCCCCACCTCATTCTCCTAGATCAAGGGGGCTTTGTTGAAAAAAGGCAGATTTGGGACAATATAACTCTGGTCCAGGAGGAGATCCACACTAGTTTCAGAAATGGAGAAAAAGGTATGGTTATAAAAATAGACATGGAAAATGCATTTGATCGAGTAAAGCATAGTTTCCTTATTGAAGTTCTAAAAAAAAATGGATTTAATCAATCTTTATCTCTTGGATCAGAGCCTGCATCTCCACTCCATGGATAGCTCCTTTAATAAATGGTAGACTTGCCTCTTTTTTTTAAAGTATCTAGAGGTTTCAGACATGGATGCTCGCTTTCTCCTATGTTGTATATACTAATGACATAATCTTTGAATAGAAGATTAGAACATGAAAGAAGAACATGCTACATCCAAGGATTGAAGATTGCAAGAGGAGTCAGGAGAATAAATCATTCTCAATTCACGGACGACACCCTCCTGTTAGGAGGTGCCTCTCAAATTTTGGCCAGTCAATTTAAATTGGTTTTGGACCAGTATGGTGAAGCGTCAGGAGGAATTATAAACAAAAACAAGATCCAAATATATGCATGAAATATAAAATCAAGCGTTCTATCAAGAATTGCCAGTCTGCTGCAATTTCCTTTCTCAATGGATTGGAAATTCTTCAAATACTTAGGCACTCCAATTAGCCTTAAATCTCTCTGAGAGGCATGGCATGTCATTCTGCAGAAGATAAAATACTAATTTGAAGTTTGGGGAGAAACATGGTTGAACTCGGTAGGCCGCTTGGTTTTGGTGAAATCTATATATTATCTTCTTTCCCCATCTTCCAATTCTTAGCTCTATTAGCTCTAATGGGTACAAAAAAGGCAATGGCTCAAATAATCTGAAAATTCCTCTGGCAAGGGGGCAAAGATAATGAGAAAAAATTTCACATGGTTAATTGGAATACAATCTGTGCACCTAAAGAACACGGTGAGTTAGGAGTCCGGGACCCTGAAAAGATAAATATTGCATTAGGGGAAAAACTTCTATGGAGATTGATAATTGATGGTAATGATTGGTGGAAGAAAGTAATTTGCCACAAATATCTTTCAAGAAATCGAAGGAGATGCTTGGACATAGACCCTAATCATCAATCAAGTTCTTCTATCTAGAAAATAATAAGATCCTCTCTTCCTATCTTACATGATCATCTTTCCTGGAGTCTGGGGAATGGAAGGGAAATTAATCTTTGGGAGGACCGTTTCTCTGCCTCCAGGATCTTAAAAGACATCTCATTCTTGGATCATATTAGGACCTGGCTAACAAATCAGGGATTTTTTTTTCCCTTTTTGACATCTTAGAATGGCATAGTAATGGATCTTGGAAGGGGTGGAACTTGGGAGAATTCCCTCCTAATATTTCTCAAGATTCTCATTCATTTCTCTTGCTTATCAATGGGTCGACTCCTATTCATATTCAACAATAGGACAACATAGGTTAGGGCTCTTCTGGTTATTCAGTAAAGGAAGGATATAAGCTCCTAATCAAGCAAACCCAACTTCTAGAAAATTCCAACATTCAAAATGAGCTATGGAATATAGATGGGCTCCCACATGTTAATATTTTTGGATGGCAATTAGCACACAATAAGTTGCTCATAGGAGAACATTTTCTCAAAAGAGGTATTCTGGGAGCGTTTAGATGTGCACTATGTAGACAAGACTTTGAATCATCATCACATCTATTTATGGATTGTATTTTCTCCAAACAAGTATGGCATCTGGTATACTCATAATTAACGCATAATATTGCACAACCTTCAACGTGCAGAGCTATGATTGGGAAATGGAGTAAAGTCTATAAGGGGTCCTTTTCAAACAAACCGACCTTTCATCATGTCTGAAAGGCATCCATTAAATTTGTATGTTGGAAAATATGGTTGGTAAGGAACAAATCCATTTTTAAAAATAAAATGATCCCACCTCCCCCTTATGTAGTTGCTCATGCAATGGGCCAATCAAGGGAATATCTCACATCATGAAGAATAAAAGTTAAGAAAATTGAGCAACTAGAAAAATCGAAAGAGCTCTAGATGTCTAAAATGAATGTCAAAATTTGCCTTTCCACCAAAAGAACCCAAAGATCATTTTGGCAACTTCAAATTTCACCTCAGGAATACAATCTCTGGCTTTCTTCTCAATCGGGATTCATCCTATGTTTTGACGGGGCTTCAAAAGGAAACCCAAGGGAGGCAGGTGCGAGAGGGGTGTTGTATGGCCCTAGAAGAAATCAAATTCTAGACTTTTTCTAGAACTTGGGCAAGACTTCAAACAATATGGTTGAAGCCTATGCAGTTTATCAAGGTATCTTGTTAACACAGGAACAACAACTGAACCATATAGCAATAGTGGGAGATTAAAAAAACATCATTCGTTATTTCGTTTTGGGAACCAATCCTAAAATACCAAACTAAAGAGAATTATTGACCGATCGAAGCTACTCTTGACTACCATTCAAGCTCAATTCTTTCATATTTTGTGAGGAAATAATCGAGATGCAGACAGAATGGCTAATCGTGAAATTGGCATGGCCCCTGGATCCTCGAGCGTCCAAGGGAGGGTCTCCTTTGTAGCTCCTCCCTAATGGAAAAGACCTCACTAAAAAATTGGGCCAGCCAGGCCCACAAAGTACAAAGGGAGACACATGGATATACCATGCAAAGAGGGGATAGTTATATTCAGGGAAGAAGCGACAATACCACCACCTTCTCTTGGATCGTGGGGATGTGCAGGTCACACTTGGAAATGGTCTCGTCCTCGGATTTGAGTAGACAGGTTCCCTACTTGTGTTCTTATCCTCGTGGGACTTTACTACAGGTTGTACTTAACATCTGTAACTCAACTCAAGTGATAATGGATTTGATGACAGGAGAAAAAGGTTGCAATCATGAAAGGAAGTGAGGTAAATCGGATAGTACAGGCCACAATAGATCTGTTAGGACCTTTGGTGCATGGGAAGATCTTCAGAAGCTTGAATTCATGCATCCTTGCCTCTCGAGTAGCTATTAAGAATGGGAGAATGCCACTGCAAAATATTATCAAGGAGCGAGAAGCAAAAGCTCTATCAGTTGGTCATAAATTCCAAGGTTTGACCTGTATATGGAGAGTTATTAAAATCCTTGGTGGAGTGAAGAATCGGGCACTCGATGTTTAGGTGGAGAACCTCATTTTCCTCTTTTGTTTTATTAGTGGTTGGCGGAAGGCCCAGAGCAACACAACTTGGTTGAAGTACATGGTATAATTACGAAGATAGTAACTGCTACTCTGTCGATTGGCCTGGCATCCTAGAGTTCAGCCTGTCTTTGGAGAGTTCATAAGATTTTGTGGTGGCTTCTGGCGATGGTTTTCCAGTGGCTTAGTGAAGGGGACCCTATCCTTCTGTCGTCAATTGACATCCAACAAATCAATTTGGTCAATTTTCTGGTCAGTTTTCTTGGTCTCCTTTTCATTTCGATTGGGTTCCAGTTAGAATCTTTGTCTACGTCCAATTTTATTGTTTGTAAAAACAAAGTGTGCTTTGGAAAGCGTCTCGTTTCTCATGCTTCCTGGAATCTAAGCCTGACCCTGGTAAGTTTGGTTGGTTTCTATCCGGAGGCAAATTTGTCAATTATAGAATTTGACCCCTACTCTTAATTTCTCACCATGGCAAATGGGAACGCGCCTCGGAAAGCTCTGGAGCTAGAAGATGAGGAGCTGGTGGAGGACAATTTTACCTTTACCCACTAACTCTCTCTGAAAGTGGACTCTCACAGTTCGATACTTCCCTTTGCTCTGGAAACTTTGGCCCATCATAGAGCACTCATCGGACAACTCCAGGATGAAGTGGACTTTCTTCGTAGGCAGGGAGAATCTTTGCAAACTAAATTAGAAGCAATGGCATCATCCTCAGAGTCCTCTATCCAAAATCAGAAAAACGAAGAACACATCCGACTTGAGAACAATGTGAAAATGATGTTGCCAAATTTAAATGTGGTTGTGGTGCCATCAATAGACGAAGAAGTCATTAGAACAAAAAATTAGTCTAGCCTTTCAGTAATTTTGCAAAGGTATGTATTATGTATGGCAAATGTTTATGAACTCTGAATATTTTGGATTCAGTAAAGCTTTATAAGCACTATAGGACTAGCATCTATATCAATGTAATAGATAGTAATATGACACTGGATTTTCTCTCTTACCATCACTTCCTATTGTACTCAACAACCTTGGTCACACCTTTTTGTTAATAATTTTTTTTCCAGTTTGTGTTAACAAAATTAAATATTTTTTATTTAACTTTTATTTACGTCAATAACGTTGAAGAAATCATGATATCAACTTTTGTGTTCACAAACACCACTTAATATCCATGTTGAATATTTATCAAGTTAACAAGTGGAAATTATATGTTGTCAAGAGTTACGTGCCACTTGCGGTTAAGAGTTACGTGTTGCTGAATAACAACATATTAGAGTCTAAGTTTGATAAATGGATCATGTTAATCACACCCCATAGTCATGCATTGAATTCACTCCCAAAACATCAAAGAAACCTTGCTTTGCTCTGTTTCTTCCACCCACCTCCTTCAAAGAGACCCTGTACGGAAAATGTGATAAAAAAACTAAAGAGGTTTACTATTGCTGGTGTTGGTGGATAAGCTTATGGTTCTGCCTTTGCCTATGCCTTTGCCTTTGCCTCTGCGGGATCTACTGATTAATTACAACTTTAATAACTTAAACTAATATATTGACTTGGTAAATTGGTGCTACTTCTTAAGTTGGTGACTCACATGCCTTTGCTAGTGTTGTCAACTTCTGAACCAACTTCTGCTTCACTAGCATAAATTGTTGCTTGATGGCTCTCTTAGCCACTGGTACCTTATCAATCTCTGGCTGGAAGAATGTAGAGATTACCACTTGAGAGACTATATATATATATATATATATATATATATATATATATATATATATATATCCCTCACCCTAATGTCCTTATTTGAGGGGATTTGATCCATTTAATTGTCTACTAAGTCTTGGAAACAAACTTTTGCTTGAAACATGACGTAGGTGATTTTGATAGGGATATTGTGGCTTGTAAGATGCATAAAGTAGGCTGCTTGGAATCATTACTCTAGGTTGAAAAACATGGAACATGCTTTGTAAGGTGAGTATTGGTGATTGTACAGTAATCTTAGAAAGTTAGAATTAAAATGTAGATTGAAGGCCAGAGTTAACCATATTTGGGCCATGTTATTTGCATATGGTAATTCCAATCCAACACTATATAGAATATGAGAATAACTCATGCTCTGATTTATGGAGGCTAGAGTTTAGGCTTAGTTAATTTGTTCTAAGGTTTCAAAATCTGCATTTATTTTTCACAGTGTATTTGTTGGTATCTTAGTTCTTTATGCTGACAAGCATTTTCTTATTACATAAAAAAATATCATTCGAGCAACTACTACAAAAAATTGAACTAATCTAGAGACAATAATTCCTTAATTTGCTCAAGTTCTTGTTGGAGCTTCTGAGTTTGTTCCTCTAACAACTCTGGAATGTGGGCCAACTCCACAAAAGGAGACAACCTGAGATGTTATGTGATGCGTAAACTCAAACTAAATATCTTCACTCTAATTCGAAAACGAAGAACAACTTTACACATTGGTACTTTGCAACATTGCGTCATTTCTGATGCTTCTTGAAGAAGGGAATCCAAATCTTTAAACCATTCACTAATAGAGGAAACCTTATATTTCTTCTTCTTGTTTATTTCCCAACGATATTTATGGATTTGCTTAATGTTAGGCTCGATTTTCATCAAGAGATCTTTAAGAGATGCCAATTCTTTCTTGCAGTGAACCACAATGTTAATGCAATGAAGGATATGTTGGATTAATTTGTCAATACCCACACCAATAAATCCATAGACAAAACCAGGATCATACATGTTTTTTGAAATGATCAAATGGCCCATACAACTCTCCGATTTCATGTAATGTTTACATGCTTTCTGTGTATATATTGTATTTGTGTGGAGAAGGGTCAACTCTAAGATGTCTGAAAATGATTTTTGTAGTTGTAAGAAAGCTATGGATGAATACAACAGAGTTGTTAAGTTATTCAAATGGCTGATGGAGATATTGTCGCATGATCTGGGTTTAGAGACAGAAAACTCTTTGAACAAGAGCATGGGAGGGAAGATGAAGGAGTTGCATATAAACATAAATTACTATCCACCGTGTCCTCAACGAGATATGGTGGTGGGAGTGGCACCCCATTTTGATATCGACATGCTTACGATTCTACTTCAAGATCAAATCTGCTTCAAATTCCCAAAGATGGGGATTGACTAGATGTCCAATGTGTTCTTGGCGCCTTGGTTGTCAATATCGGTGATCAGTTGGATGTATGTACTATTCATACTCATAACATATTGAAATGATTAGTGGTGTTGTTTCTTGTGGCTTGATAATTTTGTGTTGATGAACATATATTGAGCAATGGGAAATATAAGAGCATTGAGCACATGAGCGTGGTGCACAAAGACCGCTCAAAAATGTCATCGACTGTGTTTTGCAGTCCACCGCTTGATGTGGTGGTCTCACCCAGGACAAAATTGAGAGACGAGGAGCATCCTCCATTGTACTAGGGTGCTTCTTATGGAGAGTATCTGATGAATTTTTTCAAAAAGGGATTGGATGGAAAGGGCCACCTTCATGATTTGAAACAACATTCACAATCCTTAACTGCAGATCGATTGTCACAACAAGCAAGCATTTAATTAAATGGAAAGTGTCGAGGAACATCCGTGTAGCTTGTTTTGCATATTTGAACAATGATCCATTTCTTGGGAGCATCGAGCCTTGTTTTGCGGAGTTGAGCAGTGGCCCATCTCTCTTATCCTTGTGCAGACAAGAGCATTCGTCAAAGAGCAACCGTCTATCTCTCGGGAGCATCCTTTCTGCATATAAGAGTCGAGGAAGTTCTAAAAATCGACAGATGCGGTGGGGTAAAATTTTTGAGGAGAGGCGATGGGGTACAACTCTCGAGGAGGAAAAAATAGTGGGTTGAGACAAACCCATGCTTCCTCTTCGATTATCGGGACTGTGCAAAAATCAACAGAGACGACGGTTCACAAATTTCGAGGAGAACATCGGTGGTTCACAAATTTCGAGGAGAACAACTCGCTGAATTACACTGCATACATGTTATCCATTGATAGGTTGGGGACAGGCGACGAAAGGCTCAAAAGAACCTCCCCTTAAAAGAACGCCTTCAACGTAATAATGTGAATCATAATAACATAAACTAAGCTGTTAATATAATATTTCAAGCATTTAAAAAGTTTTACACTTATTAAAATTTAAAAATAAATTATTTATATAATAACATAAATTATTTATATAGTGTTTAGTTACATGTATGAGATATTAGATGTTATTCGACAGCACATGATCTCATTATTATAAACTTAATGATGACAATATGGAATGCGACTTTCTTGTTAATATTATTTGAGTTGAATTCAACTTTTGGTCCTAGAATAAGACCTAAAACTGCTTCTGATTGATTAAGAACTCGTGTTTCTCGTATATAAGGAAACACGTCAATGACCCAAGACTCAAAGGTAATTAGTAAGAGTGAAAGTTTTCTCCTCATTTTTTTTCCCCAAGAAAAGAATCTTTGTATTCATATTTGTGAACATACATGTTGCTATGCCGAGGGATTGTTCAAACAACTGAAAAGACTGACGTTAATCGTACTGTCAATGAGGTACTACTACTTTACATATCACGAGACAAACCTTTACATACAAATTCTTTAGTGCTTCTTGTACGGACCCAAAACCTATAGATTGTCCTACCGCCACTGAATCAGGATCATACATTACTGAAAATCATTGACTTCATGATTCAAAAAAACTTTAAAATATATCCTAACTTAAGAAGGAGCAACATCCATCGAGGCATTGACTGAATGTAAACTAATAATGAAACTCCATGGTTTCAAATTCTTAACCATCCCAAAATTCATAAATGTAGAATGTGTCGGGATACAGAGTCAACGCCTCCTTTGAAAGCTCATCTACTTTCTAGTTCAATTCTTGGTACACATGCTTAAAGGAGGTCCATTGGAAATATTGTAAAGTGTTTTGGATTTCTTGCAAGAGAGTGGGTCGAGATGAACATTTTTGACAACAATTTTTTCACTTGCCCAGTCGATCACTTTTTTAAAATCCCCCATAACCTGTATCTTGTTTAATCCTTGCTTGTTGGCAAAAAAGAGAAGGGTCCAAAATGTAGAGAATTCTGCTTTTATATTTGTGCCCCCTCTTGGTGTATAACATATATGGAAGTAATGTGATGGATTCATACATAACACAACCCTGACTCCACTTCTAGGTGGATCCCCTTGACTCGCGCCGTTGAAATAACCCCAAGGAATGTCAAAGTCTAACTGTGGCATGACTAGAACTCTGGGATTTTTCGATTTTGGCTCCACCTTAGATTCCTTGGTGAGCTTTACTATAAGCCCTGCTGTCACCTCTAAAGGAATTTCTTTGTCCTAAAAGATACTTAGTGTTACGGGCTCACCATATTCCATAAGTCATAAAGCAAGGAAACAAACTATAACATTTAACAACTACATCTTGAAACCATTCTTGCACACATTCCTCTAGACTCGGCGTGTTCCTTGCTGCTTTTGGATTTGGTGAATGTGCCACTTGAGTCCAGACCTGTGCTGCATAGGGACAAAACACGAACAAATGTGAGATAGATTCAACATTTAGTTTATAAATGGCGCATTTGTTAGGACCTGTCCACCCTCTCTTGATTCCATTATCTCACATGAGCAATTTGTTGCTTAAGGCCAGCCATAAGACTATCTTACATTTTAGTGGCCCATGCAGTTTCCATATAAACTCCCACCACCACTTCTTTTCTCCCATGAATTATGTGCGTTATATCCTAATTAAAAACTTTCGTACCAGAATTTTTTGATCAACAAAGAAAATCTTAATCCTCTTGGTTTTGTCCCATATAAACCACCAACAAATCAATTCAATTATCATTAATTTTTTAATAATAATGATTATAAGCCAGCTAACATTCCCAAATAACAATCATTTCTCATCCATTGACAACTAAATCACGATAATAATAAGAAGTATAACAACTTTTCTTTAAAAAAAAAAAAAGAAGAAGATACATATTCAATTCAATTATGTAACAAACTTATCATCCTGCCACTGACCCCTTTAAAATATTGACGTCACTGAGCCGTAAAGCACATTTCAAACGCTATATCTAGCTGTTGAGAAAATTCCAGAATCCATGCCCACGTACTGCCGCAAATTTTTTGCAGACCACATAAAAAAACATTTGTATATTTGAATATCTCACAATTTAAGTAAAGCCTTTCAGGGGAAGAAAACATTGTTAGGAATAAAGGTTACAGGAGTTCTGTTCGCCCTTTCATAGCGTAAGAATCAATAGATACCCATACCAATATTCTCTGTTCGCCTTTTCATAGCGTAAGAATCAATAGATACCCATACCAATATTCTCTGTTTCCTTTCCGACAACTTGATCTGTACATATCGGGGGCATTTTTGACCATTCAGAACCCAAGAATCAATACACACATTCGAAGATTTGGACCCCTTGTTATTCAGGTTGCAAAAGATGAACAAAAATCAGGGGTCATGGTCATACGGGCAACCACCAACACAGAGTGAAGGAGGCGGTACAATGGGCACATGGGTGATGGGAATTCCTGCTGACCCAAGTTCCCATCCTGTGAATCAGCAGGCAGCCACTTGGGTTGCAGGGGAAGCAATGCCCTCTAATACTACAACAACAACACAGCATTATGCGCAGCATTCAGGACCCCCTCCTGCTGTGACCGGTACCATTACTTACCATCAGAACATGCCTCCTCCGAGCAATCCTTATGTTGCAACAACGCCAGCCACTGGATCCACAGGAAAGAGTAAGTTTTATGGTATTTTCTTTTGGAAAAATTATTCTGT
>ML803256.1:340651-380041 GCA_009831015.1 Picea engelmannii
CCAAATACAATACTTCTCTTCATGTCTCATTACATTGCTTGAACCCCTTTATATAGTTCTACCATCACCTAAGAACATTCTAGAGGAGGAATCTTCTAGAAGTAGAACCTTTTAAGAAGTCCTCTTACATTTATTATATCTAATTACCCATTTATCATATCTAACTACCATAGTGGGTCTTATTTAATAATATAGTGGACCTAGTCCACCTTACATTGAATGATCTCCACTATTATCATTATGGGCCCTCTAGGCCCTCTATTACATTGAATGATCTTACATTCCATCCCCCTTATGAAAGTGTTGTCCTCAACGCTTGATGTACAACGATATACCAGGGTCCCATGGATAACTATGGACCATAATGCTGAAGAAGATTGAAGAACCAAGGTCTCATGTAGAAAGGAACTCCACCATGCTTAAGTAGTCCAACCACCATTGTAAGCCCGGGTCCCATGTCCAAGTGCTCATGTGAACTTTCCGTGGAAGATTTTGAAACCCACTAACCAACTCCAAATGATGCTCCAAAGACTGACACCTATCATGTGGATCCAAATAAGAAAATCCATCCACATAGTGGAAAAGGGTCGTAGCAGAATCTGGAATGAATAATACCATTGTAGAATATGTAGACTGAACGCTGGTAACTAGCTCCTGATGTGGGACATTGATGTTCTCTACAGAAGATGGAGTAGAGTCATCAAATAAAATATGAAAGTGGTTGTCATCCCAGAAATAACAACTATCCATATACTAATCATCACAATCTGCCTCAAAATCATACCAAGCATATATTTCTTGATTATATTCATCCCTGAGGCCCTCCATAAGAAATCTCTCCTGCATGTTATTCAATGAATCTTGAATACTACGAAAACTATCATTGAGGCCGTCTGTGAGGCTGTTTGTGAGGTTGTCTGTGAGGCCATGTACAAATGCATCCAATGTGTGAAACAATTGGGCTTTGAATGATTCGAGAATTTCTTCCAGGTTTTGAGAAGAAATAGCCATTTGAGCATCCTATGAACTCACCCATTAAGTTACGGCATAAAATCGCGGTTTTTTCTGGAAAAACCCTAAAAAACTACTGAAGTTAAAATGCTCATAACTTCACTTCCCTGACTCCATTTTGGTTGATTTTTTTTTTGAAATTGGATGAAATTGTGAGAGAAACTCAGATCTGTAATTTATTTGGGCAAATTCGGCCTCCAGATGCTATAGAAATAAAAAAAAATTATCGCCACCGTCCGCGGAAAAAATCCTGAAAATTTGCAGATTTTAAAACTTCAATATCTTGACTTCCCGGACTCCGTTTCAGATTTTTTTTTTTTCAAATTGGGTGTTTTTCTGAGAGGAACTCATATCAATAACCCTTTTCTGCAAATTTTGCATAGAAATATACCAAAAACTTTGAGAATGTCTCGGCCCTCTTTTTTCTTCTCCGAAAAAAAAAAACTGCAAAAATAAAAAATATTTGCCCACAATGTCTGCCCAAGGAAAGTGCTCGGATACCACTTGTCAAGAACCTGATACTGAATACAAAATATCACAATAGATCCAAAGTTATCTGAATACAACCACCACACAATATATATGAAACCATATAGAAAACCACAACTTTATTATATCAAACCCTTGAGGTAGGGCAACACCATACAATGGATCATATTATGGAAGGGATTCTCTCATGTTCACTTGCCTCTTCGAGGGGGCATCCTCGGTAGGGCAACACCATACAATGAATCCTATTATGGAAGGGATCCTCTCATGTTCACTTGCATCTTCGAGTGGACATCCTCCTATTGAGCTACCGCTCCAAATACAATACTTCTCTTCATGTCTCATTACATTGCTTGAACCCCTTTATATAGTTCTACCATCACCTAAGAACATTCTAGAGGAGGAGTCTTCTAGAAGTAGAACCTTCTAAGAATTCCTCTTACATTTATTATATCTAATTACCCATTTATCATATCTAACTACCACAGTGGACCTTATTTAATAATATAGTGGACCTAGTCCACCTTACATTGAATGACCTCCACTATTATCACTATGGGCCCTCTAGGCCCCCCCCCCCACTACCTCTCTAGCTACCTTACAGTTGTACCCCATCGCCTCTCCTCAAAAATTTTACCCCACCGCATCTATCGATTTTTAGAACTTCCTCAACTCTTATATGCAGAAAGGATGCTCCCGAGAGATAGACAATTTCTCTTTGATGAATGCTCTTGTCTGCACAAGGATAAGAGAGATGGGCCACTGCTCAACTCCGCAAAATAAGGCTCGATGCTCCCAAGAAATGGATCGTTGTTCAAATATGCAAAACAAGTTACACGGATGTTCCTCGACACTTTCCATTTAATTAAATGCTTGCTTGTTGTGACAATCGATCTGCAGTTAAGGATTGTGAATGTTGTTTCAAATCATGAAGGTGGCCCTTTCCATCCAATCCCTTTTTGAAAAAAATCATCAGATACTCTCCATAAGAAGCACCCTAGTACAATGGAGGATGCTCCTCGTCTCTCGATTTTGTCCTGGGTGAGACCACCACATCAAGCGGTGGACTGCAAAACACGGTCGGTGACATTTTTGAGCGGTCTTTGTGCACCACGCTCATGTGCTCAATGCTCTTATATTTCCCATTGCTCAATATATGTTCATCAACACAAAATTATCAAGCCACAAGAAACAACACCACTAATCATTTCAATATGTCATGAGTATGAATAGTACATACATCCAACTGATCACCGATATTGACAACCAAGGTGCCAAGAACACATTGGACATCTAGTCAATCTCCATCTTTGGGAATTTGAAGCAGATTTGATCTTGAAGTAGAATCGTAAGCATGTCGATATCAAAATGGGGTGCCACTCCCACCACCATATCTTGTTGAGGACACGATGGATAGTAATTTATGTTTATATGCAACTCATTCATCTTCCCTCCCATGCTCTCATTCAAAGAGTTTTCCATCTCTAAACCCAGATCATGCGACAATATCTCCATCAGCCATTTGAATAACTTAACAACTTTGTTGTATTCATCCATAGCTTTCTTACAACTACAAAAATCATTTTCATACATCTTAGAGTTGACCCTTCTCCACACAAATACAATATATACACAGAAAGCATGTAACCATTACATGAAATCGGAGAGTTGTATGGGCCATTTGATCATTTCAAAAAACATGTATGATCTTGGTTTTGTCTATGGATTTATTGGTGTGGGTATTGACAAAGTAATACAACATATCCTTCATTGCATTAACATTGTGGTTCACTGCAAGAAAGAATTGGCATCTCTTAAAGATCTCTTGATGAAAATCGAGCCTAACATTAAGCAAATCCATAAATATCGTTGGGAAATAAACAAGAAGAAGAAATATAAGGTTTCCTCTATTAGTGAATGGTTTAAAGATTTGGATTCCCTTCTTCAAGAAGCATCAGAAATGACGCAATGTTGCAAAGTACCAATGTGTAAAGTTGTTCTTCGTTTTCGAATTAGAGTGAAGATATTTAGTTTGAGTTTACGCATCACATAACATCTCAGGTTGTCTCCTTTTGTGGAGTTGGCCCACATTCCAGAGTTGTTAGAGGAACAAACTCAGAAGCTCCAACAAGAACTTGAGCAAATTAAGGAATTATTGTCTCTAGATTAGTTCAATTTTTTGTAGTAGTTGCTCGAATGATATTTTTTTATGTAATAAGAAAATGCTTGTCAGCATAAAGAACTAAGATACCAACAAATACACTGTGAAAAATAAATGCAGATTTTGAAACCTTAGAACAAATTAACTAAGCCTAAACTCTAGCCTCCATAAATCAGAGCATGAGTTATTCTCATATTCTATATAGTGTTGGATTGGAATTACCATATGCAAATAACATGGCCCAAATATGGTTAACTCTGGCCTTCAATCTACATTTTAATTCTAACTTTCTAAGATTACTGTACAATCACCAATACTCACCTTACAAAGCATGTTCCATGTTTTTCAACCTAGAGTAATGATTCCAAGCAGCCTACTTTATGCATCTTACAAGCCACAATATCCCTATCAAAATCACCTACGTCATGTTTCAAGCAAAAGTTTGTTTCCAAGACTTAGTAGACAATTAAATGGATCAAATCCCCTCAAATAAGGACATTAGGGTGAGGGATATATATATATATATATATATATATATATATATATATATATATATATAGTCTCTCAAGTGGTAATCTCTACATTCTTCCAGCCAGAGATTGATAAGGTACCAGTGGCTAAGAGAGCCATCAAGCAACAATTTATGCTAGTGAAGCAGAAGTTGGTTCAGAAGTTGACAACACTAGCAAAGGCATGTGAGTCACCAACTTAAGAAGTAGCACCAATTTACCAAGTCAATATATTAGTTTAAGTTATTAAAGTTGTAATTAATCAGTAGATCCCGCAGAGGCAAAGGCAAAGGCATAGGCAAAGGCAGAACCATAAGCTTATCCACCAACACCAGCAATAGTAAACCTCTTTAGTTTTTTTATCACATTTTCCGTACAGGGTCTCTTTGAAGGAGGTGGGTGGAAGAAACAGAGCAAAGCAAGGTTTCTTTGATGTTTTGGGAGTGAATTCAATGCATGACTATGGGGTGTGATTAACATGATCCATTTATCAAACTTAGACTCTAATATGTTGTTATTCAGCAACACGTAACTCTTAACCGCAAGTGGCACGTAACTCTTGACAACATATAATTTCCACTTGTTAACTTGATAAATATTCAACATGGATATTAAGTGGTGTTTGTGAACACAAAAGTTGATATCATGATTTCTTCAACGTTATTGACGTAAATAAAAGTTAAATAAAAAATATTTAATTTTGTTAACACAAACTGGAAAAAAAATTATTAACAAAAAGGTGTGACCAAGGTTGTTGAGTACAATAGGAAGTGATGGTAAGAGAGAAAATCCAGTGTCATATTACTATCTATTACATTGATATAGATGCTAGTCCTATAGTGCTTATAAAGCTTTACTGAATCCAAAATATTCAGAGTTCATAAACATTTGCCATACATAATACATACCTTTGCAAAATTACTGAAAGGCTAGACTAATTTTTTGTTCTAATGACTTCTTCGTCTATTGATGGCACCACAACCACATTTAAATTTGGCAACATCATTTTCACATTGTTCTCAAGTCGGATGTGTTCTTCGTTTTTCTGATTTTGGATAGAGGACTCTGAGGATGATGCCATTGCTTCTAATTTAGTTTGCAAAGATTCTCCCTGCCTACGAAGAAAGTCCACTTCATCCTGGAGTTGTCCGATGAGTGCTCTATGATGGGCCAAAGTTTCCAGAGCAAAGGGAAGTATCGAACTGTGAGAGTCCACTTTCAGAGAGAGTTAGTGGGTAAAGGTAAAATTGTCCTCCACCAGCTCCTCATCTTCTAGCTCCAGAGCTTTCCGAGGCGCGTTCCCATTTGCCATGGTGAGAAATTAAGAGTAGGGGTCAAATTCTATAATTGACAAATTTGCCTCCGGATAGAAACCAACCAAACTTACCAGGGTCAGGCTTAGATTCCAGGAAGCATGAGAAACGAGACGCTTTCCAAAGCACACTTTGTTTTTACAAACAATAAAATTGGACGTAGACAAAGATTCTAACTGGAACCCAATCGAAATGAAAAGGAGACCAAGAAAACTGACCAGAAAATTGACCAAATTGATTTGTTGGATGTCAATTGACGACAGAAGGATAGGGTCCCCTTCACTAAGCCACTGGAAAACCATCGCCAGAAGCCACCACAAAATCTTATGAACTCTCCAAAGACAGGCTGAACTCTAGGATGCCAGGCCAATCGACAGAGTAGCAGTTACTATCTTCGTAATTATACCATGTACTTCAACCAAGTTGTGTTGCTCTGGGCCTTCCGCCAACCACTAATAAAACAAAAGAGGAAAATGAGGTTCTCCACCTAAACATCGAGTGCCCGATTCTTCACTCCACCAAGGATTTTAATAACTCTCCATATACAGGTCAAACCTTGGAATTTATGACCAACTGATAGAGCTTTTGCTTCTCGCTCCTTGATAATATTTTGCAGTGGCATTCTCCCATTCTTAATAGCTACTCGAGAGGCAAGGATGCATGAATTCAAGCTTCTGAAGATCTTCCCATGCACCAAAGGTCCTAACAGATCTATTGTGGCCTGTACTATCCGATTTACCTCACTTCCTTTCATGATTGCAACCTTTTTCTCCTGTCATCAAATCCATTATCACTTGAGTTGAGTTACAGATGTTAAGTACAACCTGTAGTAAAGTCCCACGAGGATAAGAACACAAGTAGGGAACCTGTCTACTCAAATCCGAGGACGAGACCATTTCCAAGTGTGACCTGCACATCCCCACGATCCAAGAGAAGGTGGTGGTATTGTCGCTTCTTCCCTGAATATAACTATCCCCTCTTTGCATGGTATATCCATGTGTCTCCCTTTGTACTTTGTGGGCCTGGCTGGCCCAATTTTTTAGTGAGGTCTTTTCCATTAGGGAGGAGCTACAAAGGAGACCCTCCCTTGGACGCTCGAGGATCCAGGGGCCATGCCAATTTCACGATTAGCCATTCTGTCTGCATCTCGATTATTTCCTCACAAAATATGAAAGAATTGAGCTTGAATGGTAGTCAAGAGTAGCTTCGATCGGTCAATAATTCTCTTTAGTTTGGTATTTTAGGATTGGTTCCCAAAACGAAATAACGAATGATGTTTTTTTAATCTCCCACTATTGCTATATGGTTCAGTTGTTGTTCCTGTGTTAACAAGATACCTTGATAAACTGCATAGGCTTCAACCATATTGTTTGAAGTCTTGCCCAAGTTCTAGAAAAAGTCTAGAATTTGATTTCTTCTAGGGCCATACAACACCCCTCTCGCACCTGCCTCCCTTGGGTTTCCTTTTGAAGCCCCGTCAAAACATAGGATGAATCCCGATTGAGAAGAAAGCCAGAGATTGTATTCCTGAGGTGAAATTTGAAGTTGCCAAAATGATCTTTGGGTTCTTTTGGTGGAAAGGCAAATTTTGACATTCATTTTAGACATCTAGAGCTCTTTCGATTTTTCTAGTTGCTCAATTTTCTTAACTTTTATTCTTCATGATGTGAGATATTCCCTTGATTGGCCCATTGCATGAGCAACTACATAAGGGGGAGGTGGGATCATTTTATTTTTAAAAATGGATTTGTTCCTTACCAACCATATTTTCCAACATACAAATTTAATGGATGCCTTTCAGACATGATGAAAGGTCGGTTTGTTTGAAAAGGACCCCTTATAGACTTTACTCCATTTCCCAATCATAGCTCTGCACGTTGAAGGTTGTGCAATATTATGCGTTAATTATGAGTATACCAGATGCCATACTTGTTTGGAGAAAATACAATCCATAAATAGATGTGATGATGATTCAAGGTCTTGTCTACATAGTGCACATCTAAACGCTCCCACAATACCTCTTTTGAGAAAATGTTCTCCTATGAGCAACTTATTCTGTGCTAATTGCCATCCAAAAATATTAACCTGTGGGAGCCCATCTATATTCCATAGCTCATTTTGAATGTTGGAATTTTCTAGAAGTTGGGTTTGCTTGATTAGGAGCTTATATCCTTCCTTTACTGAATAACCAGAAGAGCCCTAACCTATGTTGTCCTGTTGTTGAATATGAACAGGAGTCAACCCATTGATAAGCAAGAGAAATGAATGAGAACCTTGAGAAATATTAGGAGGGAATTCTCCCAAGTTCCACCCCTTCCAAGATCCATTACTATGCCATTCTGAGATGTCAAAAAGGGGAAAAAATTCCTTGATTTGTTAGCCAGGTCCTAATATGATCCAGGAATGAGATGTATTTTAAGATCCCGGAGGCAGAGAAGCGGTCCTCCCAAAGATTAATTTCCCTTCCATTCCCTAGACTCCAGGAAAGATGATCATGTAAGATAGGAAGAGAGGATCTTATTAATTTCTAGATAGAAGAACTTGATTGATGATTAGGGTCTATGTCCAAGCATCTCCTTCGATTTCTTGAAAGATATTTGTGGCAAATTACTTTCTTCCATCAATCATTACCATCAATTATCAATCTCCAGAGAAGTTTTCCCCTAATGCAATATTTATCTTTTCAGGGTCCCAGACTCCTAACCCACCGTGTTCTTTAGGTGCATAGATTGTATTCCAATTAACCATGTGAAAGTTTTTCTCATTATCTTTGCCCCCTTGCCAGAGGAATTTTCAGATTATTTGAGCCATTGCCTTTTTTGTACCCATTAGAGCTAATAGAGCTAAGAATTGGAAGATGGGGAAAGAAGATAATATATAGATTTCACCAAAACCAAGTGGCCTACCGGGTTCAACCATATTTCTCCCCAAACTTCAAATTAGTATTTTATCTTCTGCAGAATGACATGCCATGCCTCCCAGAGAGATTTCAGGCTAATTGGAGTGCCTAAGTATTTGAAGAATTTCCAATCCACTGAGAAAGGAAATTGCAGCAAACTGGCAATTCTTGATAGAAGGCTTGATTTTATATTTCATACATATATTTGGCTCTTGTTTTTGTTTATAATTCCTCCCGACGCTTCACCATACTGGTCCAAAACCAAGTTAAATCGACTGGGAAAAATTTGAGAGGCACCTCCTAGCTGGAGGGTGTCGTCTGTGAATTGAGAATGATTTATTCTCCTGACTCCTCTTGCAATCTTCAATCCTTGGATGTAGCATGTTCTTCTTTCATGTTCTAATCTTTTATTCAAAGATTATGTCATTAGTATATACAACATAGGAGAAAGCGAGCATCCATGTATTAAACCTCTAGATACTTTAAAAAAAAGAGGCAGGTCTACCATTTATTAAAGGATCTATCCATGGAGTGGCGATGCAGGCTCTGATCCAAGAGATAAAGATTGATTAAATCCAATTTTTTTTAGAACTTCAATAAGGAAACTATGCTTTACTCGATCAAATGCATTTTCCATGTCTATTTTTATAACCATACCTTTTTCTCCATTTCTGAAACTGGTGTGGATCGCCTCCTGGACCAGAGTTATATTGTCCCAAATCTGCCTTTTTTCAACAAAGCCCCCTTGATCTAGGAGAATGAGGCGGGGCAATATTGACTTCAATATTTTTGCAATGACTTTTTCCAAGAGTTTGTATGAAACATTGCAGAGAGATATGGGGCGGAACCTGTCAAAGGAAGAGGCATTTTTTCCTTTTGGATCAAGGCTAGGAAAGACGAGTTGGTGGCTCCACCCATCCTAAAGGATTTTTGAACATATCTAATCATTTGAAAGAATTAAGTCTTAATAATTGTCCAACATTTTAGGTAGAAGTGAAGAGTGAAGCCATCTGGACGAGGAGCCTTGTCTGGGTCAAACTAATTGAGGGCTTCATAGACTTCTTCAACATAAACCTCCTTGTTTAGATCTATATTATCCTCTTCTGAGATCAGGGCGGTGATATGTTCTATAATTTTTTCACTCTTTTCTTGATTGTCTTCTCCATCCTTTGTATAAAGGTTCCAAAAATGAGTTGAGGATGCATTCTTGGTAATGAAATCTCTCGATTGTGACTTTATTTCTTCCATTATGTTTCTACATTGTCGAGCTTTTTCCTACTTATGAAAGAAGGATGTGTTTTTATCCCCTGCCTAGAGCCATAGAGACATTGATTTCAACCTCCAAACCATTTCTTCATCTATTTTTGAAAAACTTATTTCTCCTGAGAGATTTGGATATCATTTATTTCTTTGGTTTCCACATTTCTTTGTAAATACTCCAACTACTTTTTACAATTTTCTACTTCGTCCTTAAGGGAGGAGGGAGATTTCCTTACCCAGTCCTTAATAGCCTATTTAGATTTTTTTAGCTTTTTCTCTCAAATGAAAACAAGGGAGCCATCCACCCATTCATTCCACACACGAGAGAGTAAAGGGAAGAACTCAGGGGAATCCAACCAAAGTTGGTTAAATTGAAAGGGAATTGGACCTAAATTTTCATCCTTTTCAAAGGACAGAGAGATTGGGTGGTGATCAGAGAGACCCCAGAGAATTATATGGGAGGATATCTTATTTGGAAGGGATAACAAAGAATTGTGGATAAAGAAACGATCAATCCTAGTTGCAATGTGCCCCACCTCAGTGTGATTGTTGCTCCAAGTGTATTTGCCTTTGTTGGGATAGACATCAAACAGATCCAGGCCAGAGACCAAGTCTTTCATAGGTTCCCTAAAAGGATCTCTTACTATTGAGCCACCTCTTTTTTCTTTCGTGTGCATGGTTGTGTTGAAGTCAGCTGCTATGATACATTTTTGCAGAAACCCAAAATCTTTGATGCCCAACAAGGACTCCGAACATTCTACTTTCTCCCTGTAATTATTAGGCATATAAACATTGATGATAGGATAGACCTTACCTGAGGGAAGATGTTTTAGTTGGGCCATAACCTAGTGTGTTGCTTCATATCTTCTTTCTTCATGGAAGGTTGTTGTATTCCACATGGTACAAATCCCCCCTGAGGCTCCTCTTGCACTAATAGCTACTCCAGTGGTTCCTTTCCAAAGTTGTTGAATTTCACGAAGGGCCTCAGGTCCTTGCATTTTATTCTCTTGGATTAGGAGGATTTGGGGTTTTTCTTACTTAATCAACTTTGCCATAGCTTCCTTATTTTCTTTTTGTCCCAAACCCCTACAATTCAAGGAGACTATTTTCATTACTTACTTGTGGATTTGGATGCCCCCCTTTAAAGGATTGAGAATGACCATTTGAAGGGGGTGCCTTTTCAGATTTTCCGTCTTTCTTGAAAACTTCTTATAGGGTGGTCTGTATCCCAAGTGTTTTTCCCGTGTTGCATCTTTTTCCCTTATATTTCGATTAGTTTTCCAACCCACCTTCATTACTTTGGAGCTCTTAGTGACCTCCAGATCCAAATCTTCCCCAGAGTCCTCCTAATTATCATCCTCCAGAGTTACAAGAATATCTGAAGTAACTCGGGAGGGGTTCATGTTGGGTGAAGGATCCTCAAGATGGTTTACTTCTGGCTCTTGTTGATCTAGTGGAAGACCTAGATTTTTTTCCTGATGGATATGATTTTCTTCTGTTATTCCTTTTCTTTTGAGTCTACAGTTTCTGCCTCTAGATTTTCTAGTGTTGTATACTTGTTTTTACAGCTTTCTTCTTCATGATCCCCCAACAGCGGGGACTTTCCTTTATTTGGAGAAGAAGACATGGAGGTCTCTTTGCACTCATGTTGATGTGTTGCCACTTTGTTGGGGATTTTTTTTCTTTTGGCTTGTTGCCATTGCTCCTGTTCTTTTTCTTTTGATTGATCTACCTTTGTCTTGGGACAGTTTTTTGCGAAGTGGTCGTATTCATGGCATGATTTTCACTTGAATGGAAGTTGATCATAGTCCATTGCCTGGACCTAGGACCAGTTATCCAGGGTAAGCCAGATGGCCTCTGGTAACCCTTTTTCCAGATCTACTTCTACACATACGCATGCACAAGCTTGAAGGCCTTCTCGTGGTTCGACTTGATCAATGAATCTACCCAGCGTGTTCCCAATGTTTTTCAGGGTTTTGTCATTCCAACAATGCATGGGAAGAAAGGGCAAATAGACCCATACTGGAATTGCTGATGGGATGTCATTTTCTGGACTAAGATATGGAGTCCATTTGTTCAGGTACATTCCCCTTGAGCCCATGAAATAGGGGCCATTTATGAAGATCGCATCTTTATCAGCTTTATTTTCAAAGAGAAAGACAAAGAATCCCTTACCACATAATGCAGAGTACATTTGCCCTTGAATCATTTTCTTCCAGTTTTGATCGAGCCATTGTGTCATTGCTCTTGGAGAGGGCCACAGCCCCATAAACTGACTGATCATCATGTTCTCAGCTAGCTGAAGGGAAAACGGGCGAGAGGTGGATAGGTGCACTAGAACTTTGGGGATCTCATCGATCTTCTTCACAAAATAGGACAGAGGAGGGCATTTCACATTACTTGTATATGAGGTGAGTAGAGATTGAAAGGCTGTGATATCAGGGGGAGGCAGAGAGGGCGGGGGGCTCCTCCCTCTGAACCATAAGCAATGGTGGTTGTAGATGCGACTTACCTAAGGAAACCCTACACGTAGATAGATTTCTTTCCAGATTTGTCACAAATGTTAAAAATATTTAATTTTATGTATTTGATAATGCTTAATTTTTTTTAAATATATATATATATATATATATATATATATATATATATATATATATATATATATATATATTTTATAATACATATTATTTATATTTTAAAAATTAAGTATAATACATATTATTTATATTTTAAAAATTAAGTATTTTATATGTTTAAAAAAAAAGAAATTTTTTAGATATGTTTTTTTTTAATTATTATTATTATTTATTATTTTTTTCCATGTATTTTATTTATCTAGAATAAAAGTTTTTTTTTCAATAAATATAGAATAAAGTTTTTTTTTATGTTTTTTAAAATATAGTTTTATAATGTTTATTTAATTTATATCTTTCTATTTAAATGGTAATTATTTAAGAAAAAATTAATATTTTTTCTAAAAAAATAAAAAAAATTGTCATTTTTATTTAAAAATTAAATAGAAATTATTTTTAATACTATTCACATATAAAAATATAAAAAATTATATATTTTTTTCACATAAACTATAACTATAATTATAATTATAAATAAATATAATTATACACATATAATTTTTTATTTTCACATAAACTATAACTATAAATAGAATTAAATATAACTATAATTATAAATAAATATAATTATACACATATATAATTTTTTATTTTTACATAAACTATAACTATAATTATAATTAAATATGATTATACATATATACTTTTTTATATTCTTTTTATAAATAATAATTTAAAAGTGAATTTGGGTGAAAAGAATAATACTCTAATAAATTTCCCACAATGAAACTACCCATGAGGAAGCTTGCCATAAGTCCTCCAGAAATCAAGTTTAAATTTTGACGAGTTTAAAATTTTATTTTGTGTATAAAGTAAAGTGTTTGATTTTTTTAAATTAGTTTTTTTTAAGTTTAGTAAATAAAATTATTTAATGTTTTAAATTATTTTAAATAATAAAAATATTATTAGATTTAAAAAAATGTAATGTGACTTTACAACATTGTAATACAAAATAAAAAAAAATGGAGAGTTGCAATCTATGAGAAAAATTTATTGCTCTAATTCAAAAACAAAATCTTTCTACAACCTATTCAAACTATTGACTAAAAAACATGGTAGGTGTACTCCTAGACACAATGACTCAAAAGTAATTTAACTCGACAAAACATTACATAATGTAAAAAAATCAAAATGATGGCTCATGAAGAGCATATTTTGTCATGTGGGTCCCCTTTTTGAATTCCTCACGTCATGTGTCCTCGATTGGATGCTACTTAAGGCAAGTGGATTCTTCGATGGCCCCTAGTTCCAACTTAGGATGGCACTAAACTATCCAACACTCGTTCTTGGAGTCCATAGTTACAGAATATTTTGATGGAGAAGGAGACTAGATCACCTCTCGTTGGAGGTTGAGGACACTAGAGATGCAATACACAATGAAACCACTAAATCCAATTTCAAATCAAACTCCATAAATTTGCTTCTTTGAATTTGTAGAAGGCCCTCATTTCCTACTCCAGAACTTGAAGCAACCTCAATTGAACAGTAGTCTCAACAACATATTGATCTTGCTCTTGGATTTACATTGACAATTTCCCCTCTCACTCCTCGTGTCAATGTCGCCATCGAAGGTCCATGTACACCATAAATTTCTAAGCCTTTGCAATCCCATGCCCACACCTCTTAACATTTATTTTAACCTTGGTCAAAGCACACCAAACACACCCATCACCTACGCAATAGTGAGCCATTTCTAAATAGGAGAGAAGAGCACGATAAACCAAAATTCTATTGGGATCTACAACTATGTCTTCCACTAAAAACTTGTTTTCCTCCCTCACAAGATTCGTGATTGAATTGCAAACAAGAATTCTCCCATACCCACACCATCGATGCAAAGCCTGAGAGCAAGGGAGGAAGGGGCATCTACATACTTGATGTCCACTTCCAAAGCCAATAAACTACATGCAATGCATATATGATCCATTATACCCTTGATTAACTTGAACACCAACAATTGACGTCATTGAGAATTTGGAAGGTGTCAATGGCACTAATTTCTGTCTCGATAGTCGTATGTGATGAAGACACCTATGCTTCACATCCTTTGCAAAATTAATGTGGATAAAATTCAAGGAATGGGTATGAAATATGGAGTGCCTATTGGATTACTGAGAGGGGGGGTGAATCAGTAATAGAGCAATATAATCCTTTTTCACCATAAAATGCAAGTGTTATATCAATGTAGCATTATCATCCAATAGTTGCAGAGTAAATAAACAACGAACAAACGAACAATCACACACATACACAGTACACTAGTGTTTTACGTGGAAACCCAAAGCGGGAGAAAACCACATAAAGTTTTTTTTTATATGTCTTTAAGAATTACATTCATTGGAAGCACCACCTTCCTTTGTTTTCCAACTGCAACTGGAAAGAGGCTCCAACCCCCTAATTTTTCAGGCTACAGCCTGAGGGAAGCTCCAACTCCTCAATTCTCTGGCTACAACCAGAAGGAGGTTACAACCCCCTATGTTTTTCGGCTACAACCAAAAGGTGGCAACAACCACTTGTCCTTGCCCCATCCAACTGCCCTGAAATATAAGTAGAATGATGGAACTATTGTCACACTATCACTGTGAGATATATTGTTGTAACTTCCTGTACCACTACCCTGTAGCCAACCTGTACTGATGCCCTGCAATCAATCTGTGTCTAAACTGAGCATGTATCAACAAATACAACAGATACGTAACCTGTAGTTCTACATCATGTGTATGTACACGCTCTATCTGTTATGCAACCCACGTATGTATGCGTCATGTCTATTATGCAACCTGCCTATACCTTCTAAAAACTAGGGTTTTATTTTTCTGAAAACTTTTGACCCTCTGCAACTTCTTTCACATAGATCTGCAACCTGTCATTGTATCCAGACTGTAACTGCACCCTGTGCATGCATCCTCATACATAACCTTTACCCAAAAACTTTATATCTCTCTCTAGTCGTGTAACATATGAGTGTGTGTAGTCATGAACAAATATAATAACCCTCACATGATCTAGACATCAAACCCTTTCTAATATTCAGCCTCTCAATACATCAACCACTTCACAAATACAATCTCTCAACCATGTACCACAAAAACCCTTAGCCATATGACAATAAATACAAGATGTGCCTCAACTCTAACAAGAAGTATCAATGATAAATATTGATTATACCAACACTGCATTTTTGTAGATTTGACTTATACAAAATAGCCCATGCATCCACTAGTATCTCTAGAGAGAATCCTCAAATCTCCATAACCATTTCTCATGCATACATCAAAATCCAACTACTCATAGAAATAAGACATACCTTTTGAACCAATGGATAGATATGATGTATCTGAGCACTGTAACCCTTCTCGGGAGCTTGATCTCATAATCTAGAACCTTGACATCTTCATCTTCTCGAGTTTTTATGGCTTGGCCCTCATGTACGTGCCCTAATACACTGCCAGCTCGCGTATGTACACACCCTAATACACTGTCAGCCCGCATACACCTCATAAATTAGGGTTTTTAGTATTCGCTGTAATTCTGAAACTTTCGTCGTCAACCCTTCGTGCTACCTCAGACTTTCACAACTTCAGATGTATCAATGAGTACTTGCAATAAGCCTTACACAACAATAGATATTCAATATGTTCAAGTGTGATTAAATGAGAGAGCCTTGCCTCTTATTTATACTTTCATGTAGCATCCTCAAGGGGTTACCTTTTAACCATCTTAACCCACTTTCCTTATTTTAGGGTTAACCCACTTATAACCATTTGTCCACTTAACTTGACCACTTTCCATAATTAGTAAGTTGTCCATTAAATTTATTATTTAAATAATTTCTTTTGCATCCTCTTTGACTTATAGTACACTCATCACTTCACTTTATTATTTAAATAATTTCTTCTTTGAAAACACTTTGACTACTTTGACCTTTTGGGGCTTCTAGATGACTCATGAAGGTTCTCCAACTTCACATGGCCATAACTCTCTATCCATGAGGAGTTATGTGGCATTCCACATACCAAATGCCACCGGAAATGGCATGACATGTACTATCCATCTAGAATAGTCTTACCTACAAATATATCAAAACTCATGCCATTATCCATCAAACAAATTTGGGTCCATTACCTAAACCTTTGTGCTACCGAAATTTGCTACCTGACTTTATTCAAGGGTTGACATCAATGACAACCAACCCAATTAATCAACAATCTCCCCCTTTGGCATTGATGGAAACACTCTGATGCAATACTGAAGTCGTGTCATGCAATACTGAAGTCATATCACTCATGCTCCCCCTATGCTCATCACTCCCCCTAGAACCATGCCTCTGTGCTCTGCATCTGATAAATCTCTCCCCCTTTTCCATCAATGACAAAGGTATATTTCCATCCGAGGTTGCTCCCCCTAACTGAACTATCCTCGGGGATACTCCCCATGACTGAACTCTTCCTAAAACTGATCTCCCGACCTGAATTGTCCTCTTTATGGTGCTTCCTCGTGTAGATCTAAGACATATAAGATAAGCATTCAAAAGCATTCATTTTGGAGTAGAAATTACTCCGAGTCTCGGGCGAAGATACTCAAAGGCTTCTCTTAGAAGAGGTTTTGTAAAGATGTTTGCCACTTGTTCTTCTGTGCCCACATATTCAACTCTGATGTTCTTTTCTGCAACCTGTCCCCGTAGAAAGTGATACTTGATTGGAATGTGCTTCGTCTTGGAGTGCATCACCGGGTTATTTGGGATACTGATGGCACTTGTATTATCGCAATATATTGTAATGGGCTCATCATACTCAACCTGTATATTTGTCAAAGTTTGTTTCATCCATAGAACCTGTGTACAACATGCTGGTGCTGCAATATACTCTGCCTCTGTTGTAGATAAGGATATTGATGATTGTTTCTTGCTTAGCCATGATGCTAAACACTCACCCAAGTAGAACGTTGTTGCACTGGTGCTTCGTCGGTCATCAATGCAACCTACCCAATCTGCATCTATGTAGGCAATAAGTGATAGATCCCTTCCTTTTGGATACCATAATCCAAACTCTTATGTTCCTTTGAGATATCTGAAAATCCTCTTCAGTGCTAATACATGTGATTCCTTTGGTGTTGCTTGAAATCATGCCACTTGTCCAACTGCATGCATTACATCTGGTTTGGATGTTGTCACATATAGTAAGCTGCCAATCATTGACCTGAATTGCCTCTGGTCTGTAGACTTTGAATCATCATCTTTTTTCAACTTGCAATTGGTTTGCATAGGAGTGATAATTGGCTTGCAATCTTCCATTCCAAACCTCTTTAGCATTTCTCTGATATACTTGGTTTGGGAAATAAAAATTCTTTAGTTGCTTTGACGTATTTGAAAACCCAGAAAGAAGGATAGTTCTCGAAGTAATGACATTTCAAAATCATTCTGCATGTCCTTTGCAAATTTTTGGCTCAAGCTGTCATCATTGCTTCCAAAAATAATATCATCAACATAAACTTCAATTAATAAAATACTATCTTGAGTTACCTTGATGTAGAGGTTGTTGTCTGCACTTTCTTTTTTGAACCCTGCATGTTGTAGATATTTATCCATTTTAGAGTACCATGCTCTAGGAGCCTGTTTTAGACCATACAAGGCCTTCTTCAATTTACACACATAATCTACGTTCTCTGACAACTTAAATCCTTCTGGTTGTTCAATGTAGACTTCTTCTTCAAGTTCCCCATTCAGAAAAGTTGATTTCACGTCCATCTGATACACTCTAATATTCTTGGAGCATGCATAAGCTAAAAGCAATCGGATTGCTTCCATTCTGGAAACTGGGGAAAATGTCTCTTCAAAGTTGATTCTTTCAACTTGTGCGTATCCTTTACATACCAATCTAGCTTTGTTCCTTGTAACCTATCCATCTTCATTCAATTTATTCCTGAATACCCACTTTGTGCCAATCACATTCTTATTCTTTGGTCTTGGAACCAATTCCCAAGTGTCATTTTTCTCTATTTGATCCAATTATTCATCCATGACCTTATTCCACAATTCATCCTTGCTGGCCTCTTCAAAAATGTTTGGTTCAATTCGTAGATGAGAGTGCTAGGTGTGTTTGTTCTAGTGAACGGATTCTTCTTCTAGTCTCAATTCCTGCATCTTTGTTTCTGATAATCTGATCTGAAGGATGATTCTTCTGTACTCGTTTGCTAGGTGTCTTTGGAGGCACTTGTTGAACTTGCTCTTCTACTTCTGTATGATCCTCTTGATCTTCCCCTTCTACTTCTTCTTCATCTTCTGCTTCTTCTTCGTATAGTTGTTCCATTGATTCATTTTCTTCTTCCTTTAATTCTCGTCTACCTGTTTCATCAATTGTTACATTGATGCTTTCCACAACTTTGTTCAACCTCAGATTGTAACACTTGTATTCTTTCCTTGTACTTGAGTAACCAAAAAGTACTCCTTTGTCCACACGAGAGTCAAACTTTCTCATTCTGTCATCTTCTCTTTTGATGTAGCATTTGCTTCCAAATACTCTGAAGTGCTTCACATTTGTTGGTCTTCCTTTCCATAGCTCGTAGGGAGTTTTGTCAGTGTTGTTTCAGAGCATTACTATGTTTTGAATGTGAACCGTTGTATGCATTGCATGTGTCCAAAATATATTTGTCAATTTTGAATCCATTAGCATTGTTCGAGCCATTTCTTGTACTGTCATGTTGTTTCTTTCAACAACTCCATTATGTTGAGGTGTCCTAGCAACATAGAATTGCCTTTTTATTCCATGTCTGCTGCATTAGTCCATAAATTCCTTTGAAGTGAACTCTCCATTATCAGATCTCAAACATTTGATTTTTGAATCCATTTCATTTTCAACCATTTCCTTGTAGACCTTGAATTTTTCAAAAGCTTCTGACTTATTTCTGAGAAAACAAACTGCAGTCATTCTTATATAATCATCAACTAATAACATAAAGTATTTCTCACCTTTTAAACCATTTGTTGTAGTTGGTCCAACTATATCAATATGCACAATTTCCAGTGGTCTTGTCGTTGAATATTCCTTTGATTTAAACATGGTCTTTGTTTGCTTTCTTTGTTGACAATGCTTGCAGAAAGTGTTGGTTGGTTTCGTGATTCAGGGCATTTCTCTAACTGCTTCCTTTTTGCTGACTTTGACAAGGTTATCAAAGTGTATGTGACCCATTATTCTGTGCCATATCCAACTTCATCTTCCTTTCGTAGACAACACTTTTCATTTCCAATTTCACTTAATACATATATGTTGCTTCAAGTTCTTGCAGCTGTTGCAATCAATTTTCTTGAACCTTCTTTTCTTATCTCACACTTTTGTGAATCAAAGTAACTTTATGGCCTTGGTCACACATTTGACTCACACTTAGAAGATTATGTTTCATATCTTCTACTACTAGAACATTTTCTGCCTTGGTATTCGTGTTTCCAATTCTGACTGTACCTTTTCCAATGATTTTAGTTGAATCATCATTTTCGAAGAAGAGTAATCCATCTCTTTCCTTTCTTAATGTAAGAAACTTGTCTTTATCACATGTCATGTGTTTTGAACAACCAATGTCAACATACCAACCATGTTTCTTCTGCTTATCTTGTAGAGCGAGTGTGCATTCTTCATTCCTATACTAATTCTGATTTCTTATCCATGTTCTCTTCTGAGGTTCCTGTCTGTGACTGTTATTGTTATGTTGTGGTTCTCTAGGAGGAACTGTCATTCTGGAATCTTTGGCCATTGTCCAAATTTGTTACACTTGTAGAATTCCACTTCAGTGCTCAATGATCCAAACCTATTGTAACTTCTTCTCTATGTTTCACTAGGCCTTCTTGGATAACCCTTTTGTGTATGAATTTCAAAGTTGTTTATGTTCTTTTTGTTAGCTCTACAATTCATAGCTTTATGTCCAAAATTATTGCATGCATAACATAAGCCAACAAAGATAGTTTGATATCTGGGAGTTGAAGATCTTCCGAAAGGAGTTTCTCTTTTGAATCCTTCTTCTTCCTGAGGCCTATCTATCGGTTGTTGATTTTGAAATCTGAATCTTCTCAGTGGAGGAGTGTCCCTGTAATTTTTTTTTTGGTCGTCCTATCCCCTTTGATTGTTTCTGCATAGCTTTTTGGATATGTTTCTTGTTCTATTGTTTTGGAGCTTGATCCCTTTTCTGTCTGATTGTATCCAAGTTCGGACTTGTCATGATGAAGGTTTTGACTGTTGATAATGTTATCCAAAACTTTTGAGTTGTTCTACATATTTTTATTTTGAAGATCCTTTCTTAATGTGACAATCTTTGCTTTCAAATTTTCAATGATCCCGTCTCTTTCTTCTGGTTGTTCTTTGAGTGCTTCTTCAATTCTTTTATCTTCTTCTATTTGAACCTTCAAATATGTGATCATTTGTTCTAGTGCCTGATTGTCTTCTTTCTTGTCTAGTTCCGCTTGTAGCTTCTTGTTTTTCTTCTTTTCTCTTCTTATAAATTCAATGGCAGTCGACAATTCTTCTCAATAGTCAACTTCCGCCTCTTCATATTCTTCTTCGATGTATTCTTTATCAGAGTCTTTTAATGCCATGAATATAACTCTTTCTGTCTCACTGTCAATGTCTTCATCTTCATCTGATGAGGAGATGCCTTCTTTGGTGCAGAAGCTTTTCTTGAAGGCTTTCTTTATGATTATTTTGCCTTTATATGTTTGTTTGCTATTTGAGTAATCTTCATCATTCCTCTTATTTTTCTTATGAGGACATTTGTTAGCAAAATGACCAATACCATCACAATTAAAACAAATCAATGGAAGCTTACCTTTATATCTATTGTTGGTTCCCTTGTTCAATCTTCTGACAAAGTTGGCCACTTCTTCATCATCTTCCGAGATGTCACTGCTTATGCTATGTTCTTTTCCCTTTTGGATGCTTTGAAAGCTACTTCTTTTATATCTGGATTTTCTTGTTCAGTTGTTCTCATCTTCTTTCATCTTTAGTTGTTCGAACTGACCTCTGTAAGTTTGAAGATTTGTTGCTTTGACTTTTGAATCTCCTTCATAAATATTTTGAAGCTTGTCCCAAATCTCTTTAGCAGATTTACAATGTATAACTTTGTTGTATATTGATTCACAAAGACCATTAAAAAGTGCATTTGTGGCTTTGGAATTATTTTGATAGAGTTTTATTGCTTTTTCATTTGTCGGCAGAACTGCTGGTTCTTTGTATCCATCTACAATTGATTGCCAAATTTCAAATCCCTGTGCATGTATATATGTTTTCATCCTTCTGCTCTAAAAAACATACTTCTGTCTATCAAACTGTGGTATTCCATTTTTATACACGTTGCTCTCCATGATCTACCTTTTAGTGGTTAAAATGATTTTTGAAGGAACCCGCTCTGATACCAATTGTTGGATTACTGAGAGTGGGGGTGAATCAATAATAGAGCAATATAATCCTTTTTCACCATAAAATGCAAGTGTTATATCAATGTAGCATTATCATCCAATAGTTGCAGAGTAAATAAACGATGAAGAAATGAGAAATCACACACATACACAATACACCAGTGTTTTACGTGGAAACCCAAAGCGGGAGAAAACCACATAATGCTTTTTCTTATATGTCTTTAAGAATTACATTCATTGGAAGCACCAATTTCCTTTGTTTTCCAGCTGCAACTGGAAGGAGGCTCCAACCCCCTAGTTTTTTAGGATACAACCTAAGGGAAGCTCCAACTCCCCAATTCTCTGGCTACAGCCCCCTATGTTCTCTGGCTACAACCGGAAGGTGGCTACAACCACTTGTCCTTGCCCCGTCCAACCACCCTGAAATATAAGTAGAATGATGGAACCACTGTCACACTATCACTGTGAGATATACTACTGTAACAATCTGTACCACTGCCCTGCAACCAACCTGTACTGTTGCCCTGCATTCAATCTGTGCCTAAATTGAGTATGTATCAACAAATACAACGAATACATGACCTGTAGTTTTGAAACATGCGTATGTACGCACCCTATCTGTTATGCATCCCACGTATGTATGCGTCCTGTCTATTATGCAACCTACGTATACCTTATGAAAACTAGGGTTTTCTTTTTCTGAAAACGTTTGACCCTTTGCAACTTCTTTCACATAGATATGTAACCTGTTACTGTATCCAGACTATAACTGTACCCTGTGCATGCATCCTCATACATAACCTTTACCCAAAAACTCTATATCTCTCCCTAGTCATGTGCCATATGAGTGTGTGTAATCACGAACAAGTATAATAACCCTCACATGATCTAGACATCAAAGCTTTTCTGATATCCAACCTCTCAATACATCAACCACTTCACAAATAGAAGCTCTCAACCATGTACGACAAAAACCCTTAGCCACATGCCAAGAAATACAAGATGTGCCTCAACTCTAACAAGAAGTATCAATGATAAATATTGATTATACCAACACTGTGTTTTTGTAGATCTGACTTATACAAAAGATCCCATGCAACCACTAGTCTCTCTAGGGAGAATCCTCAAATCTCCATAACCATTTCTCATGCATACATCAAAATCCAACTACTCATAGAAATAAGACATACATTTTGAACCAATGGATAGATCTGATGTATCTGATCACTGTAAACCTTCATAGGAGCTTGATCTCAGAATCTAGAACCTTGACATCTTCATCTTCTCAAGTTTCTATGGCTTTGCCCTCATGTACATGCCCTAATACACTGTCAATCTGCGTATGTACGCACCCTAATACACTGTCAGCCTGCGTATCTACGCACCCTAATACACTGTCAACCCGCGTACACCTCAAAAATTAGGGTTTTTAGTATTTGTTGTAATTCCAAAAGTTTCTCCGTCAACCCTTCGTGCTACCTCAGACTTTCACAACTTCAGATGTATCAATGAGTACTTGCAATAAGCCTTACACAACAATAGATATTCAATATATTCAAATGTGATTAAATGATAGAGCCTTGCCTCTTATTTATACTTTCATGTAGCATACTCAAGGGGTTACCTTTTAACCATCTTAACCCACTTTCCTTATTTTAGGGTTAACTCACTTATAACCATTTGTCCACTTAACTTGACCACTTTACATAATTAGTAAGTTCTCCATTTTTTTTATTTAAATAATTTATTTTGCATCCTCTTTGACTTATAATACACTCATCACTTCACTTTATTATTTAAATAATTTCTTCTTTGCAAACTCTTTGACTACTTTGACCTTTTGGGGCTTCTAGATGACTCATGAGGGTTCTCCAACTTCACATGGCCATAACTCTTTAACCGTGAGGAGTTATGTGACGTTCCACATACCACCGAAAATGACATGACATGTACTATCCATCTAGAATAGTCTTACCTGCAAATATATCAAAACGCATACCATTATCCATCAAATAAACTTGGGTCCATTACCCAAACCTTTGTGCTACCAGAATTTGTTACCAGACTTTCTTCAAGGGTTGGAATCAATGACAACCAACCCAATTAATCAACAGTGCCCCCTTCTATTTTGTTACAACCTTCATTCATCCCCACCCTAATATTGGCCAAACAATTGGCTTAATGGTTGTCGGTTTACAAAGCTTGGTAAAATTCAAGTGCATCAGATTTCTTGGCCATTGCTATGATTCATCGGATAAGTGATGAAAGACAAGGATAACTCTAAGGAGTTTCTTGTTGACGAAGGAACACAATTATTGTTATTGAATCACCAACCACTATTTCATGTCTCACCCCTTGATCCTTCGACAATTGCAATCCTTTCAATATGTGGTTGATTCCTTTGCCTCATTATTTGTAACGATTCCTAGTCCTCAACATAATCTATTTCCATTATTCCTCTAGGATCATATATAATCCCCACACCTGCCACCCCTCATTTCTATATGCATATTATATATTTTGTATTTAAACATTAAATAGTTTATGAAAAAAAATGATAGATGTGTAGTTTATAATTAGACACTGTTATTTTTTATGGTAGTCGAGGGGTTAAGTAGGGATATTATGGAAGCCAAAAGGATGGGCAATGTTCAAGGTATCAAGATAGGCTATGTGTTATTGACTCATATTTTATCTGTTGATGACATTTTGTTCTTTTTGAATGGTTCAAAAAGAGAGACCAAGGAGGTTTAGGAGATCTTGGACATGTTATGTATAACAATTGGGATGCAAGTAAATTTTCAAAGATCTGCATTTAGCTCTAGTTGGATGACAAAGGAGGAAAAATGCAAGTTGAGAATTTTTTTCCCTTTTAGATCCTCTGATTTGCAATAAGGTTTCAAGTACTTGGGTTTTATTCTCAAGCCTAATGGCTATGAAAAAAGGTGTTGGGGGTGGTTATTGGAAACAATTAAAGGTAGAATTTTTCATCGGTGTAACACATGGCTTTCGAAGGGTGACAAATTAAATTTGGTTAATTATGTTTTGGAAGCCATTCTTATGTATGGCCATTCACTTGACTTTATCCCTAAAAGAGTATTAGAGATCTGTTAAAAAAAATGTTTTGTTTTTTTTTACTTTTTATGGGGAGGCACTCGCGACAATAAATGGATTCATCTACCCAAGTGGCGGGAGGTTGCAAAAACTAAAGACATGGGTGGATGGGGTCTCAAATACATTCACATATTTGGTAAATCACTTGTTACTAAGAATCTATGAAATCTGTTGACCATGACCACAAACAATTTATGAAAGAAAGTGTTTGAGCAAAAGTACGAAGTGTTAGGTACCTTTTTGGATTGGACTAGAAGTCCCAAGAAGAGTGTAGAAAATGTCTCAAGGCAAAGGAAGGATTTGGTTTTGGATTTTCTCATTATTGGGAACAATTTGACATGGATGGTTGGAAATGGTGAGCACGTGAGGGTGAGAACATATCCAATTATGGAGTCTAGAGAAGTAGTTTTATTAAGTACTAAGTTGACAACTTAGTTGCACGAACAAGGAATATTTTATCTAAACCAAATTGGTGATCCATCTCAACATTTGTTGGGATCAAGGATGGAGATCAACACATTCCTTGGGCTTGAGAGGTAATTGGGTTGACAGGTGGAATATGTTCATGGCATATTTAAAGAAATGACATGTAAGGTCGAAGGATGAGAAGGATTCTCTAGCATGGGCAAAAAATATAGCTTTTGGCAAGTATACTACTAATTTAGACTATAAGGACTCTATTTTAGTTGAAGTCCCAAGAGAAAACTAGGATATCTCTTTGGTTAGCTCTCATGAATAAGATATGAACATGGAAATTGTTACAAAGAAGGGGAAAACAAGATCCATGTTTCTATTATTTATGTAGAGGAGGAGAAGAGACTATATATCTCACATGGTGATTTAATGTGCTTATGCATAATAGATATGGAAGGATGCTAAGCAACCAAGAGGGATACCAAATGTTTGGAATGATCAAAATGTAAAACATTGTTTAGGAAACTAGTTCCATAAAAAGGAGCTAAATCCTTTTAGGGCAGTGCCATGTTTAGTCCTATAGAGAGTTTGGCTAGCACACAATGCATGCTTGTTTCAAAGTAAATAGATGCCAACATTTCAGGTATACTCACATGTATTCACATTGTTCGAAGGATACAAAATGGAGGTAAAAGAGAGGCCCATAAGACAAGTAAGTGATATATTGATAAACAAATCTCACACATGAGATTTTTTCAATGGGGTTAAATAATGTACTCTTGATTTATGCGATGCTAGAGGTATCCTTTTCCTTTCAAACAACAACTTTCTTGAATTTAAGGTGGAATACTTCTTGATTCTAATAACCTAGCAACACTTATGGCTTTAAGTTGTTTATTAAAGATCCCAATTAAGAAAGGAGTGGTGCAATTACAAGGTTTTATCTTGTCATTAATTGGATGAAAAGCGAACTATAGATTCATAATGTATGTCTAAGGCCTTTGGTAGATCAACTTAAAGAGGTATATGTTTTTTGAAAGAATCTCATTCACACATGTTTTTCAGAGAATTAAATACAAAGGAAAATGGTGTTTACAATATGTTTAGGCTTGGCATTCAAGTGATGTTACTTTTTTTTTGTTTTTTTGGTAAAATTATATAATGGGATTAATGTAGTTTGTACACTTTGGTCTATTGAAAGGCCAATTTTATGGGTATATTGTTATTCAAAACACATACTTTGAAGTTGTTAGTGGTTGGATTTGTTTACGGTCCTATGTTTTGGTTGTTATTGTGAAAAGGCTTCTTGGCCAAGCTTTGCTTATGTAATAGTGTCATGAACACCTTAAGAATGTAATTTTGATTCTTCATGGAACAAAGATTACGATTTTTTTCTCATAAGATATTAAAAAAGACTTATTTTATACAACAATTAAATATAAAATTTACAAATTAAATTTCATATTAGTTGGTTGGGTATGAAATATGTAGATAAGTTTGGTGTTCTAGCTCAAGTGGTTGAGTGCTTTGAGCTTCGTGAAAGAGATTTTTGTCAGTGTTTCATGGAAACCTGCACATGAGATCTAGCTAAAGGAAGTACAAACAAAGCTTATCAAGAAAAGAAGAGAGATTCAATATGGAAGAATGATAAAATATATTCACACTACTCCAATGAGCTGATGATTGATACATAGATCATGATCAATATGATACAATGAATGAGTGGAATACACTCATATATAGGGCAAAACATTCCATAATTAAGAAAAGCAATCAAGCAGTTAACTTTCCTTAGGAATGCATGCATGCATACTAGTGATGGTAAAAATAGAAAGTCTAAATAGAACTAGTCAGTTAACTCCCACTGAACTAGTGTGTCAAAAATATAAATTTCTCCAACACCCCCCCTGAACATCACTATGGAGTAAAAAATGAGTCTCGGCTACTAGGCCATTTTAGGTACTCATGTACAATGAAACTAATGAACACTGAATAAAAGTGAGGAAAGAGGGAAAACCACGTGGGAACAAAAGCCCCCCTCAAAGGATAATGTATCAAAAGAAGAAAATGACAGTTGCTAGGCAACTGTGTTCTTCATTGCATGACGACCCCGCAAAGTCTGAAACTTCTTCTCATTGAAAGTCTTCGTGAAGATGTATAAATATTTATGGATCTGATGAAGTCCTTTGGCAACCTGTCGGGCCTTGTACTTCTTGATCCTGTGGACCCATCTGCACCTGAAAATATTCTTTTATGGTGGATGTGGAACCAGATTCCAAGTCTGGTTCTGTAGGAGTGAGTCATACTCCTTCTGCATGGTTGCTTGCCATAATGGATTTCCCACAACCCTATTGTAGTTCTGTGGATCAGTAGATTGAACCATATAGCAATGCATGGGCATCACAGGTTCTGAAGGTGAAAATACATGAGAAGGATCTTCATGCTGAGATCGAGTCCTCCTCGAATCCAATGGATTCCTTGCAAGGTTGCCTGCTGCCTGAAGTGTGGTATGTGCCTTCTTGGGCATCTGTTGAAGCTTTGGCGTTGGATTTTTATCTGGATGTACTACGTGCTTATTTCCATGTACATAATCATAGTGTATGGAATCATCTATGATGTCTGAAACTGATGGAAGAACACGAGTATATGCATGTTTCAGTGGAGGTGCATGCAAAGTACTCTCCTTACGTGTAAGTAGAATAGATGAGTCATTGTCAGAAAACTTAATGAATTTATACAACCTTGACTTGTGATCCACCTCACTAATTGCAATAATGGAATTGTCATGCATGTCAATTACTGAAACTGAATCTGATGTAAATTCAACCTTTTTTCCTTTTTGATTGATTTGATAAACTGAGAGCAGATTCATAGAAAGATTTGGGACATGTAAAACATTCTCAAAACTGCCATTGTGGAGTTCCAATCTCCCTTCTCCTGCTACTGCTACTGGAGTATCATCCCCCATGAGAATAGGGGGTCTTGAGCATGGACTCAAGGAAGAGAAAACTTCCTCTTTCGCTGCCATATGATGGGTTGCACCGGAATCTATAATCCATGAATCAAATGAGGAATTAATTGCAACAAGAGCATGATGATTACCTTTCTTAGGAGCAGGATCTTTTTCCTTCTGCTTCTTGACTCCCTCTGGAATGAAGTTTCCAAGGTTGTTCTGCTGAAGTGCATGTGCCATAAGATCGATCTGTTTCTTCATGCATGTGGATTCTTCATGATTCGATTTATTGCAGTAAGTGCACTGCTTTCCCTTCTTCTTCTTCTTGGAATCTGAAGAGTCTTTGGAACCTGAAGAATCATTAAAGGATTTGGAATATCCCTCCTTCCTATTCTGTTTGAATGACCCTTTTCCATCCTGCATGGTGAGTGCATGTGCTTTGGGATTTTTCATGAGGCCCATATGTATGAGTTTTGTCTGCTCTTGTGTAAGAGACTCAATGAACTAAGCCAACGTAGCCATTTTCCAATTTGTTCCAAAAAGATATCTGCCAGAATGGAAATTGGAGACATATACAGTGTATTCTGGTCCTAGCTTGGTCAATATTGTTAGAATAAGTTGTTTATCTTGTGTAGACTTATCAATACCACATTCACCCAAGCTTAATAACAAAGATTTAAATTTAGTAAAAATATATTGTATATTATCAAAACTTTTAGGGTCTAAGGTATTCAAGTCTACCCCAAGAATATGACCTCGCATCTCATCCTGCTTTCCAAAGAGTCCTTCCAAGGTGGTCTTGATCTCATTTGGAGTCTTGCATGCGACAACATGAAACCACAAATTAGTGGAGATTAACTCAAGAAGTAGTCCTGTGGCCTCATCCTTACGGTTCACCTATCTCATCTTCTCAATCACTGATGTAGGTTCTGTTTCTATCGCCATCGTCAAATTATACAATCCTTTCCTTCTTAGTTGGAATTTTGCCTTGGGCTTCCAATCAAAATAATTGTATGGTGTGAGGATTACCACCAAGTTTGACTGTATAAAAGTTGACATATCCGTCTCTCCCATTGATTCCAAGAACCCCTAAAAATTTACTCTCAATTTGCAAGTGAAAAATTAAGAAATTAAAAATTCATATTAGTTTCAGGAGATGATCTTGCGACTTACTTTCTGAGCAAACGGTGAGGAGTCTTGCCAAACGGTTGAAAACCCACTTCCAAAATGGGTCAATTTACTTTCCTCACAGACCATTTCCTCCAAAACATAATATTTTGGGAGCAATGAATGTGGAAAGGTACAACCACAGATTCGTATTAGTTTCAGGAGGCTATCTTGCGGCTCACTTTATGAGAAAATGGTAAAGCATCTCGCCAAACGGTTTGAAACCCACTTCCAAAATGGGCCGATTTACTTTCTAAGCAAGCCGTTTTCTCAAAAACATAATATTTTGGGAGGAATAATTGCTGAAAGTTACGACCACAGATTTAGCTCGCCGAAACCCCGATTTTCCTTATTGTTTGACTTGTCTAGCTTGCTCCAAGCAACATAGCTCTGATACCATGTCAGTGTTTCATGGAAATCTGCATAGGAGATCTAGCTAAAGCAAGTACAAACAAAGCTTATCAAGAAAAGAAGAGAGATTCAATATGGAAGAATGAGAAAATATATTCACACTACTCCAATGAGCTAATGATTGATACATAGATCATTATCAATATGATACAATGAATGAGTGGAATACACTCATATATAGAGCAAAACATTCCATAATTAAGAAAAACAATCAAGCAGTTAACTTTCCTTAGGAATCCATGCATGAATAATAGTGATGGTAAAAATAGAAAGTCTAAATAGAACTAGTCAGTTAACTCCCACTGAACTAGTGTGCCAAAAATAGAAATTTCTCTAATAGTTTTAAGGTTGATCCCCTATATTAATTATCTTTACTGCATACTTCACTCGATGTTTATACTGGATAAAAAATCATAATCAGTATAGACAAATTTATTCTAAAAGCCATGCACAAAATATGAAAAAAATACCTATAATATAATTTAAAATCACAGTTTTAATATAGACAAAAATAGATAAATAAATAAATTTTAGAATAAATGGTTGAATATTCACAATAAAAATTAAACCGTAAAATTACTGATATTGGAGATGAAATTATCCATGGAGGGGACCCCCCATCCTTAAAAGGTGGGCTCAAGATCAACCACTAGGGGATCCCATCAATAATTTCCTTGTTTGGGTTCTTCAAGACACTTTGGTTTTGAAATTCCAAAGGAACGATTGGAAACTTGTTGAACCAAGGGATGTTTGGGGCTCTCCCTCAGGACTAGTGCCTTAATCTCTTTTGGCATTCTTACATCACGACCTGCTTTGTGTTGGTGCAACAACCACTTGAAGCTCAAGAGTGTGCAACTTGGGAAAGAGAGTATCCTCTAGACGACAATCTAATCATACTACATGTCACAATGGTCAAGTGATCCAATAACTCACCTAGGTAGGCTACTTCCATCTCCACCTTCCATGTCTGTACGTAGGTCTACAAAAACAAATGGGCATAGATTAGAGACCCATCTTCCTATCTAAACTCGATGGCATGTTGTGTATTAGTGAATAAACATTTGTTTCTTGTTTTCTAAAGATTATATAAGATATTAACTCTAAACCAATGTTGTGTTGTCTGAAAATCTATGGCACAAGTGAGAGAATCTCCCAATAAGGTAGCCTTCCAAGTGATATTGGATAGGAGAAAAGAGTGAAAAATATTAAAATCTCATGCCAAGGCTAATTGAACATATTTACAAAACTAAAATAAGTGCTTTATAGTTTCATTCTTTCTAGGTGATGGGAAATTAGGTTGCAAAATTCCCAGACATTTTAAGCATTTCCTTATGGGTAGGCCTCCATGCACCAAGGACCAAGAAAAACATGGTTGTTAGGGTTTTAGGAGCTACTTCTAGATGAATTTCAAGTGATAAAACTAGGGCTTCTCCTTATACTTGATTCTCCATATTTTGTTGAGCCTAACCTTGAGCCTAGACCTATTTGAAAGCCATTTGTATCCATTAGCCAACTTGTACTTAAAAAATCCTTTTATTTTATCCATCTCTAGTCCTTCGGTTTGGCTTGTGGCCCTGGAAGACCAATATTAGGAAAGATGTTGTGTAGGATCATCATCTGAACCTTTTCTGGAATAATTTTATCTACAAGGCCTAGCTTGAATTATGTTTTTAATTACTGCCATTCTTCTCAATCTTTGGATTGATTGTCATAAAGGTCACTGAAGACTTAGATGCCTTTCTTGTAAAGTCACTTGGTTGAGAACTAGGAAATTTCACTTAGTAACTTTCTCTCCTAAAGAACCACTAGGGACCACCATATATAATGGTCTTTGAAAGAAATCATAGCCTTAAGGGAGTCACTTTTCCACACCAACTTATGTTTGATAGCCTCCCAAACTTTCCAAGTGCTCATAGCTACAAAATTTCCCTTCCCCTAAAAGAGTGTTGGAGTGGTCAATGGAGTCTGAAGGTTTAGATTACTCCAAATCTTGTGATGAATCAAAGCTTATCAAACAAATAAAAAAATTAAGACTAAATATTCTTTAGAATTTTCTTCATATATTAATAAGTATGCAATTTATATCCTAGCACTAATGGATATAAAGAAAAGTTGCAGGCGTGTAGTATTATATGCATAAGTAGATACAAAATTTTCAAGTAGGTTGTTCCGAGCCTCCTTTCCTTCTATTATTCTAAGGACCCATTTGACACAAAGAGCTTGGGTTTGCATCCAAGTGGCCAAAATACACATTCCTCCATTGTCTTTACGGGTGAAACAAAGGCTCCATCTAACTCTACAAAAATCCTTGTTTATACAAGAGTTAGGCCACACAAAATTTATAAGGAGCTCTTCTAGCTTGGTATAGGCATGTGCTCAAGGTAACATGGGTAGCAAACAACACCTCGATATATGTTTGAAATTTTTCTATGAGGGATAACAATTTCAATATTTATTTCTCAATTTTTTTGACATTCTTAACAACAATATTTCCCACAACTCCTTCAAGAAGGTTTTAAAGGCGAAAGGAATTCCAAGGAATTTAAACACCTAGCTAGGTTGTAACCAAGCCCATCCTTGGCCTAACAATGAATCATGGATATCCTTTTGACTCTTCCAATAACATTGGAATTCAACCATTTGTAGTTTCAATTGGAGCCTTCAAAGAAATTTTGTAGGTAGTCCATGGTGTTGCACAGAGTCTACTTCTCTTCGATTATGGTTAGGAAATCAGTTGTGAAGTGATCATTCACTAGTTCAGTGCCATCAAGACCAAGGAGAGGAATACCTTTGATAAGGCCTTGCTCTATTCTATTGTGTTTGAGATAACCAACGACTTTAGTAACCATTGAATAGAGGGTAAGGGCCAACATGCAACCTTGTCAAAAATTATTTCTTAAACTTTGGATGGTAAAAAATTCCCCTGATACGAAGAGATCAAGATGTTAGAAAGGAATCAAAGAATCTTAGCATGAGTATCTATTGATTTGCACATTGTAATAAAAGGCAATGAGAAGGTTGTGGAATCTATGAAATTGATTGGTTTATTGAGTCACCTTTATTCCTTTCAATGTTTTTCTTCTCATGGAAGGCTTCCTTAGATTGTGAAATATCGAAATATACATATTTGTCTAAGTAATAAGGAAAATGTTTATAGTATTTTGGAATATGTTTGTGGGAATACTAGGAGATGGATTCCTAAGTTTTAGCAAGAGCTTGATTATATAGCCTTTGCAATGTAGTTTAAGATGCAACGACCATTATGGACACAAGGACATCAATATTTTAAGAGTTTAGTAGCACATGATGCCTATTTTCTAAATTAGTGGAGTATGGTGACATAGCATGAGATATAAATCTAATTATTAAAAACATAATTATAATTTTCTGAAAAATAGTAATAATTTAAAATATAAAGCTCTATAAAAATAAATATTTTATATTAATGTTAAGTTGTAGCATCATCAACATTGAAGGTAAAAGAAACATAATGGGGAAATACAAATTTTATAGAAAATTAATGATGATGTTTTTATTTAATATTGTTTTTTTGCCCAATAAAATTTATCAAACAAAAAAAAAATTAAGACTAAATATTCTTTAGAAATTTTTTCATATATTAATAAGTATGCAATTTATATCCTAGCACTAATGGATATGAATAAAAGTTGCAGGCGTGTGGTATTATATGCATATGTAGATCTATACACTAAGTGAATATAAAATATATAAACTAAACTTCTATATTAGTTAATTGAGTAGGAAATATCCAAGTTGCATTCTTAAAATAATTTGCTAAACATATTCATGTAATGAATCATGGGACGTTGAAAATTTCAAGACAAATATTAAGTTAAGTGGTTGAGTATGCATGCTATAAATTAAACCTTGAAAATAATAACATGAAATTAAAAATAATAACATGAAATTAAACTCATGCAAATCCAAAATTTGAATTGTTTTAAAGAAGATGTTCCTGGTTGCCTTTCGCAGATGAAAAATACTTTCTCAACCTTGGAACACGTGTCAAAGGATGTTCACTTTACATGTTAAATATAATGATTAGGAATAAATATAATGATTAGGAATAAGTAACAAGTGCTTCATGTGGTAGAGTCCTTACTTTTGCTTCAAAGGGCAACACGTTGAGTCTTTGTGCAAACTAGTTTATGCCCATGAGTGAAGAAGACAAAACTATTCAAAACAAAGAGAACTGACAAAAATGTGCAGATTGTGGAGTAAAACTTGCTCACAAAATCAAACGTGTTTGTTTAAATAAATATAGTTTTGTATTTTGCATGTTCAACAAGTTGTAATGATGTTTCTAGTATTAGCAATGGGCAACACAATGATAGTATTGTATTTACATGTTAAATATAATGATTAGAAATAAGTAACAAGTGCTTCATGTGGTAGAGACATTACCTCTGCTTCAAAGGGCAACAAGTTGAGTCTTTGTGCAAACCAGTTTTTGGATGCCACCTATGTTCATGAGTGAAGAAGACAAAAATATTCAAAACAAAGAGAATTGACAAAAATGTGCAAAATGTGGAGTAGAACTTGTTCACAAAATCAAACGTGTTTGTTTAAACAAATATAGTTTTGTATTTTGCATGCTCAACAAGTTGTAATGATGTTCCTAGTATTATCAATGGGCAACCCAATGATAGTATTGAAGGCATTTTCATTGATAAGTAATGAAGGTAAAATAAAATAAAACATAATTTAAGTTGGATTATGAAAAATCATTCTTTTGAAGTAAGAGGTTATGCATACATGAAAGGTCTCCACCACTAAATTTTGTCAAGTCATAAAAATCAACCACTACTACTACTGGAAATTATTGAGCAACTTGTCAATTGGGTCTCACCCGGGTGGTTGAATGGAGGAATGTTATTCTCTCCACTCAAGTTCAAATCTTGCTTGTGAAATGTTTGCTCTTTCTGAACAAGGGCAACAAGTTGAGACTTTATGCAAACTAGTTTTTGGATGCCACCTATGCTCATGAGTGAAGAAGACAAGAATATTCAAAACAAAGAGAATTAACAAAAATGTGCAAACTGTGGAGTAGAACTTGTTCACAAAATCAAATGTGTTTGTTTAAACAAATATAGTTTTCACAAAATCAAATGTGTTTGTTTAAACAAATATAGTTTTCACAAAATCAAATGTGTTTGTTTAAACAAATATAGTTTTGCATTTTGCATTTTACATGCTTAACAAGTTGTAATGATGTTCCTAGTATTGGCAATGGGCAACATGATGATAGTATTGAAGGTATTTTCATTAATAAGTATTGATGATAAAATAAGATAAAACATAATTTAAGTTGGATTATGAAAAACCATTCGTTTGAAGCAAGAGGTTACGCATACATGAAAGGTTTCTACCACTAAATTTTGTCAAGCCGTAAAAATCAACCACTGCGACTATTGGAAATTATTGATCAACTTGTCAATTGGGTCTCACTTGGGTGGTTGAATGGAGCAATCTTATCCTCTCCACTCAGGTTCAAATCCCACTTGTGACATGTTCACTTTTCTGGACCAATTGTTGTTGGGGTTGTTAAGGTACCAATGATCTCATTCTCGCTTACGAGCTTGAGAGGGATGAATTGTAATCCAAGAAAAAAAAAATATTGAGTAGCTTGCACATCATGGATTTTAATTGAAAATTTTGTATTCTAATGAGTGATGAAATGAAAACAAACAACTCACATGACATTAAAGTATCTATAATTCAATGATAACAACATCCTCTTCATGTGAAACATGCACATATGAAACAACACAAACAATACTTTGACACAAGCTGGTTATGAGCACCTCCACAACCATATAAAGAGACATCTCTTTTTGAGACCAAATGTATATGTTTGAGGGCTTGTAGGGATTAACAAAAAAATTATATCATAAGAATCCATGTATTTGTATGCAAATATTGACAGATTTTGTCATATCGTATCCTTATGTTTCTCTTTTTGTTTGTATAAAAATAAGACAAGCACGATACAAACTAGAAGCATAATAGAACTAAAAAAATAGGCTTCAAGTATGTCACGTCTTCTTCAAATATAACACATTTCATGGGAGATTCGAGTGGACCGATAATGGGCAACTGAGCATTGTATGAGTTTTATTCACAAAAATGGAAAGTTCATCCATGTGCAAGTTAGAAACATCCATTCAACAAATATTGTTCAATCAAAGTACTATAATATTTTAGAAATATACGTTGTCAAAAATGCAAGATTGAACTAGCATCAAATAAATACCATCAAAAAAAATATTAACTCAAGACATGCACATGTGACATGAAGCCAACAATGCATCTAACATTTGACAACATGAGGCCAACAATGCATCTAACATTTGACTACATGAGGCCAACAATGAGGCCAACAATGATGCCAACAATGCATCTAACATTTGACAACATGAGGCCAACAATGCATCTAACATTTGACACAAGTTACTCCTTAGCACTCCTAGAACCATATAAAGGGACACATTTTATTTTTACATCAAATGTATATGCTTAGAGTCTCTTAGGATCTAAAAATAGAACTATGTCGTTACAATGCATTTCCGTACTTGTAACAATGCACATATACTATAAAATCTTAAAAGTGAACATCAATGGAAACACTTATGTGACATTCCAAATTGAGAAGCGATTTCAAGACAAGCATGACAATTTAGATTTTGCAATTTTAATATGTTGGGTTTGGTTTTGAGTTTGTCAAAGTGTCTAAGAGGCATTGAACAAAGTTCAAACTAATAAGCAAGTCCAAGACAAGCATGACGATTTGGATTTTGTAATTTTAATCAATTGGGTTTGGTTTTGAGTTTGTCACAAGTGTCTCAGAGGAATTGAACAAAGTTCAAACTAATTTCATGTTATAAGCACTTTGAAATCCAAGTAAGAATGTTTTATAAAGAAGACTATGGACAACTTATCTCATGACACATATAACGATGAATTTGAAGCAAACAAGAATGCATGCATTGTCATGGAATCTTCAATTTTCTCATTATGTTTGTATTAAAAAAATACAAATATATTATCCATGGTAGACCTAAAATACAAACATTTATGGATCTATATTGAAAGAAATAGTTATAAAGTAGAGGTTAATTTTTTTTTTCAAAAAATAGGCTTGGAACATGTCATGCTTTCTTCATCTATAACATAGTTGACTCTATTATGACATTAAAAGACACATGCATAAGGTTCAATGCTCTAGAAGACAATCAACAAAGCACAATGTTGATTTTTTTGGATAAAGTGAAGATCATAAGATGCGATGATTGAAACTACATGTTTTTGAACAAAATTGAACATTTAAGAGATGCCCAAAATCTGACTTAATATCAAGTCGTGAACAACAACTCTAGGCATTTTGGTTGATCACGTGTAAAGAACTAGCAACTATATGGTTGCGAGTGCACTCTCTTTGTATAATTTTAGGACTTAAGCATGCTAGTATTCATCATTTTGAGTGTGGCCATGACATGAAAAGAGGAAAATTTGGCATGGGAGGTCCACATCCATCATATTTGGTGGCTTCAAAAGATGAATATCCATTATTAGAACAATGCTCAAGGCAAAGAGGGTTAAGGTGGAAAATTTTGAATTCATAAAGGCCCAAGTTTCAAAGACAATTGATTATTCAAGGATGGTGAAGAAGAAGTGGAACCAATTTGAACCCTAAAATAAGTACTCCAAAACACATGGCACCCTCATATGTGCAGTTCTTGGAGGAGGAGGTCATTGTGGATCTAAGTTGGAATCCCAAAGCATAAATGTTGATGTGGGTGAGGGATGTTGGATTACTGAGAGGGGGGGTGAATCAATAATAGAGCAATTTAATCCTTTTTAACCATATAATCCAAGTGTTATATCAATGTAGCTTTATCATCCAATCACTGCAGAGTAAATAAGCAATGAACAAATGAACAATCATACACATACATAATCCACTAGTGTCTTACGTGGAAACCCAAAGCGGGAGAAAACCACATAATGCTTTTTCTTATATGTCTTGAAGAATAACATTCATTGGAAGCACCAACTTCCTTTGTTTTCTAGCTGCAATTGGAAGGAGGCTCCAACCACCTTGTTTCTCAGACTACAACCTGAGGGAAGCTCCAACTCCCATATTCTCTGGATACAACCAGAAGGAGGCTACAACCGGAAGGTGGCTACAACCACCTGTCCTTGCCTCGTCCAACCGCCCTGAAGTAGAAGCAGAATGATGGAACCACTGTCACACTATCATTGTGAGATATACCGCTGTAAACTTGTACCAATAAACTTGAACCATGCATCAATCTGTACCTCAACCTGTAATCAACATGTACCATAAACAAGTGCATCAACCATGCACCAACTTGTACCAAACAACCTGTAATCAATTTGTACCATAAACAAGTGCATATAACCATGTACCAAGGATGTACCAATCATGTGTCAACTACTCATCAACTATGACTCATCAATATGTACCAACATCATCAACTATACACCTCATGTATGTGCCAACTCATCAACTACTTGTCTCAACCATGTACCCAACATGTACCTTAACCAAAATCCCTCATCAATTTCATCATCCAAATATGATTTGTAACTCTCTAATAGACCTGGTGTATATGATCACATACCCGCAAACCTTCCTTAACTTTCACAACAAGAGACTAGCATTTTCATCAAACTTTTCTTTAGTCTCACATGACTAGTTTGAGATTAGTCAACAACCCTGACTTGAAATAATCATAACTATGTACTTGTAATGAATAAAGATCTGAAAATAGTACACAATGTTCTTCAGTTTGTTTTATGAAATTCCTCCAGGTGTCACTACTTGGAACCTCTCAGAAAAGGAGTTATAGAAAAAATGTCATACCTTGTTGAATTCTAGCTTATTCTAGAGAGCGAACTTGTAGAGAGTGCCCCACATAGAATATTTGTTGTATGGATATGGAAATTTTACACAGAATAATACAGACTGTACTCTAACCAACACATTTGGTCTTACTTAATTTGGATCTGTTATGAAGAAGTTATAACGTTTGTACCCGAAACACCTGTTTTAGACTAGTTTCAAGACTAGCCACAAACCCTATTTTCCACGGAGTGTAACTCCAAAAATGAAACGACCCACAAGCTAAAATTAGTATCACAACTACTTGGATATGTTTTCTCAATGGCCTATAAATTTCATGGTCTGAATCATTCTATAAAAAAAGTTATTGCGAAAATGGTCAGATGACTTGTAAATAACATACCTTAGAAAGCATCATCAAAAGAATTTGTCCTCCCTTGAATTTCGGCCTTCTTTACTTCACCTTCTCTCTGAAATTCAACTTATATATCCTTTGGTTACCTCAGTCACCTGTATATATTCAATATTCTCAAGTGTGATGTAAAATGAGAGAGCCTTGCCTCTTATTTATAATTTCATGTAGTTTTCTCAAGGGGTTACCTTTTAACCATCTTAACCCACTTTCCTTATTTTAGGGTTAACCAACTTCTAACCACTTGTCCAATTAGTAATTTATCCATTAACTTTATTATTTAAATAATTTATTTTTTTATCCACTTTGACTTATAGTACACTCATCACTTCACTTTATTATTTACCTTCTAAAATC
>ML803256.1:380819-419023 GCA_009831015.1 Picea engelmannii
AAAAAAACCTTAAAGGGCAAGTTCACTTGATATTTCAAGTTTTGGGAGGAGGGCTTATGGAAAAAATGAGTTTTCATCTTCTTCTTCATCTATCTTGTAGATCTAGATGCCATGCAATGTTGCAAATTATTTATGTTGTGTAAATTTACTCATCCAAGGTTATTTTAGCAAGGTTTGTGGGCTATTTTTAGTCAAGTAAAGGTGATGGGTTGTCACCCTTGTTGGTTTTCCCCTTTCTTTTTAGTCATTTACCATTATAGATTGACCCCGGTTCATAACCAAGAAGCTTACCAAGAAAATCCCTTAAGACTATCGGCCCCTTTGGTTACCCAAAAGGCAATGCAGTACACAGAGTGCACTAACGCAGTCTCACCCGATATAGCTCTTATGGGTGGTTGCAATACTCAGGTGATTGCAGCGTGGGACTTAGCGAGATCTGTACTTGTACGTCACAATTTTTGTCTAGTCTATTTAACATCCTGCTATAACATTTATTCTACGTATGCATGTAAAATACCATATGTACTTAATCACTTCATTCATTCAACATTCATCACTTAATTAGACACAAAGACACATTCATTCAATCCCACAACATAATGTTATCGTGGTTCACCCCCTCCTGGGCTACGTCCACAAAGATCTGGCTCTTAGGCTTTTATTATGGTTCAGAAAGATACCACGTCGTGTGTGTTTATATTCTTAGTTCTCATTCTCCTCAACGACTCCTCAATCCCTGCGAGGATGACTAGATCGCACCAGGCTCCTTAGCCTACGATCTAACCCTTGGGATCAAGTCGCTCATTCCCTCCTTAGCTCACCAAATTAATGATTTGTATAGATCTTATAGTACCCTTCCTCTGTCTCTCCCTATTAGCCTCTATTCTCTAGTGTGTCCCCAACTTCTCCTAAGTATTACTTATTTATATTTTCATCTCACCAACCATTACAATGTATTACAAAAACCCTAACCCTAGTGTCGTTAGGTATTCCATGCATGTGCGCGTGCTTCTTTTCCTTCCAGATGCCTCTTTCCTCTTGCATGCCTTTCTCCCCAAAATAATCTTTCTTTCTAATTTGACCTGCTTCCAACAGGCCCCCAACAGTGACATGTGGCTCGTCCTAAGCTACCTAACCCTGGAGTGCTTCGTCGATCTCTCTTGCGATCCCTTGGAACTTCTTCGTGAGCTTCGTTGCTTACGTTTGGGCCTACGAGGTCTTCTCCTCGAGTGTGTCCAATACCCACACTGCAATCTCCTCATTGACCATCCTTGTGCACTTTGCCTGAGTTTGTGCCATATTCGTTTTGGCTTCCTCTGCCCATGCAATGACCTCTGTTGCTCGCTCCTGGAGCGGTTCCATTTGAACCTGGAGCTCCTTTTTCTATGTTTGCACAACTATGAGTTTCGCATGTAGTTTCTTGATATCCTTCACTCCTTTGACGCGCTCTGTGATCGACATTGTATTCTACCTCTGCTTGAGGTCCTGGATAGCTGTGTTTATCCTTTCTCCTTCCTGGTCCCACTGCTAGACCTGCGGATCCTCTTCCAGCTTCGTCCAAAGCTGTGCTACTCTCTCGAACAATTCGGCCACCGCATGGACTTGTCGCTCTATCTACTTTATCTGCATTATTGCCTCCTGCTTCCTTTGATTCTTCATCTCTAGTGGAGTGGTAGGTGTGAGCTACTCCCTGAGGTGCTCAATATCCTATTGGTATTGATCGATTGTCTGCACAAACTGATCAATCTTCTGGGTCACTGTGAGTTCGGCCGTCTATGCGTTCTTTGGGTTTTTCTCATAGGCTACGACCAATTTCTGCTCCAGCGTATTCCCACGGTCCTTCTCATCTTTGGTCTCGAGCTTAGCCTACTCGAGTACCAACTCCAAATTATCTCGATTGTCCTTTGCCCACTGCAATTCCACTGCATTTGTGTGTGCACAAGACTGTACCTCTTGTGTGACGTTGACTTGCAATTTATACAAGGCCTTGGTTGGTATCTACGTCAATACTAACTGTATTTGAGCCAAGTCCTTTAGGGGTGTCTGCCCCATGATTTCATCCATGTGCAACATGCTGGGTGTAATGTGAAATATCGAGCTCGATTGTGCCGTCATCTGGATCCCGTCATGCTCGCTTGATCCAGCTTCGCCTCCTATATGTGATGTTGATGGGTCTGTTCTTACGCTATTTCCGGCTTCCTACACTTCTTTGCAGTACTCGAGGACTTGTCGCATGTGGGCCAACTCTTCCTCAATTCTGTTCCTTTGGTGCACAACATTATCAAAATCCTTGACTCTGTGATCCTGGATCATTTGAGCCACCATGTCTGCATCGTCCTTGGTGATTGTGTATTCTAGGGGCGTTTTTTGTGCCTTCGCCTTCTTGCATGCACTCCCCGTTTGGATGGATGGTCTCTTAGTCTGGCCTTTCTCCTATGGAGTAGTACTTTATGTAGTTCCCTGTGCTATCTCAACCTGTTTCTGCTGTACCTGTGACGCTTGTGTGTTGTTCTTATTCCCTGCCTGGGCGCCTATCTTGGATGTCCCCTCTTTTTTCCGTTGTGCCTTGTTATGACTCATCCTTGGTTTCTTGGGCACTGTTATATCCTCGACATGTGTCTGTTCCTGTCTTACCTCCTACTCTATCTCTGTGGGTATTTATCGAATGAGGACAGGAATCCTCCAGTCATCTTCCTAATCCTTAATGGTCATCTCTATGTCCGCCTGCTTGATGCAATAGCACAGTTGTAGCCATTGATTATCGGGATCTTTCTGCGCCTGGATCCACATCGCATGTCTAGTGGATTTGAATTTGGATCTGCCCTGATACTGTGCAATTACTTTTGGTGTCACCCTCCAAGTGTTGGCGATGTTATCCTGTAGGTCATTGAGATAACCTTCGAATATGGTTGCATTTTCCTTTCTGTTCTTGGAGTCTGAAGCAGAACCCAACGATAAGTATTGCACTCTATGGCAGGGATTGGGTCTAGTGGAAAAAAAAGAATACTTCAGCTCCTTCCATCCGATCAAGGCTATGAGGATGAGCAACCATTAATAATGAAATTATGTCCCCAGATCCTGTGCATCCTTACAGTCATCTAGGAACAGATACAACAAATAAGGAGCCCAACTGAGTGTGGTGCCTTCTACACATTGTGCTGCAGCGGCGACAACCCTGACCAAGAATTCCTCCTTGCGTCATTTCCTGAGTAATTTACATGCCATGATATTTGTGGCCATTTTTTTCACGGCGTCACTAATATGCTTGATGATGATTCCGTGCGACCCCCTTTCGGTGCCATATTTCTTCTTCATTTCCTCGGCCAGAGCTTTCTCCTTCATTTTGTCCTCAAAGAACTGCGCGGGATCCTCACTCCGTGATGGCAACCCTGTGATGTATGTGATGAGCTCTACATCTATTGAGACAAGCTATTCTAGCCACAGGTATCCGCCATGGGTGACTGCCATCAACTTCTTGATGCAGTTGTTTTCATGCTGGCCCCTCCCACAGTGCGACAGGTCTAAAAGGCCTAGAATCCCATTTTTGGCCAGTCTTGCTACCCACTGGACTGGTTGATTAATTGGTTCGCCAAAGGGTCCCATACCCACAGTTTGTAGGTAGACTTGCTTGGTGAACTATGGGAACTTGTTCGCGTCCATCACGTCATGGTCCGAGTACCTCAATTTCTCCACATGGCCTAACAGATTTTTTGTTATATGTACCCCTTTCGGAATGCGCGGCAAGACAATGGCTGCGGTGGGTTGCCTGCGTGATGACCTTGGTACGGTCTACTTGCCCTTTCGCTATGGTGGCTGACTCAAGGTTCTAGCCTTCATTGTTCGTTGTTATACATACTCATCTGGTCGGTCGGTGACATCTTCCACTGCTCCCTCCTATGGCTGCTATGGCATCATTGTCTATGATATTTCCGATGTGGCCATTTCTACCTAGTTTGGAGTCTTCCCATTGTCTCTTGGGGCTTCTTCGGGGTTTTTCGGGTGCACTTGGTTGTCTGTGTCCTCAGCCTGTTGGCCCTATCCCTCTTCTGACATATCAATGTCTATGCCCACTGCTGTTGTCTATTGGGTTTCCTCCAAAATGGGTGTGGGGCTTCCTGGTGTCATATCAGCTGATAGGATTTTGTCCACGTTGATGACTTCTGGAGGCTGAGGTGGTTGTTGTTCGCTTCCCTGTGGCTGCGATGGTGCTCTGGCGCTACTTCAAGGTTGTTTGGCAGTCTAGCTCAATTCTCCCTATTTGGGTGCTTCCATGGTGGTAAAGATGTCATTCCCCGAGCTTAGTGTCCTCTAAAACCTTAACTCTTTACTTCATATGCTCTATCGCTCCATGGCTTTCCTAGTTTCACAATAATCTTTTCTCTCTCGCGTACTTGCTTTGTATCAGCGTTGTGTGAAGCTTGTTGGATACGTTACCATGATTGCATTTTCATTGAACTGTTGGTTCTCGCATACTTGCCATTGATTTCCCTTGTTTTCACGATTAATGTGACGTCTCGTTAGTCGTTTCTCACATTCAATTCTGATAGCTGTCGTCAGTTGGCCTTTCTTTTGCCATATCCATATTTCTCGCTGTTTCTACTTTGTAATGACCATTGGCCTTGTCTCCGTCAGGCTAGCAGAGTCGAGCATGTGTGCTCATTCTCTTTTCAATGCAGTATACCTCTGTTGTTATCTTTTGATGTCCGCACAGCGGGGCATTTTTTTTTTAAGTGCTAATGGGTCGACTGTACCTATACAACTTCAGTCGGCTACCATTGATCATCCATACGAGTTATGTGCCTCCTAAATCCTTCAAGTGTATAGCTCCACCATCCGTGAGAGTCTTTACTTTGTATGGTCCTAACCAATGCATTCTGATTTTTCCTTGATGTTGAAGGGATTTACTGTCATACATCAACACCGAGTCTCCTTCCTTGAAATTTTTCCTCTTGATATGTCTGTCATGCCAAGATTTGTCCCTTGCTTTCTGGACTTCTTGGTGGAACCCTGCTAGAATCCTATCTTCCTCCATGATCATTAGTTGATTCAGCCTATCCTGTACTGTGCCTCATTCTGTCATGTTTGTAATCGCTACTACGCTCAGACTGGGTACCAAAAATTCTAGTGGCACCACTGCTTCTTGTCCATATACCAATATGAATGGCGTTTGTCCTGTCAACTTCTTGCATGTGGTCCTGTATGCCCATAATACTGTTGGTATCATTAGGTCGCAATCATCCCTATTAACGTTACAGATCTTCGTTAGTGCATTTTCAAGGATCTTGTTAAAGGCTTCCATTGTTCCATTTCCTTGGGGATGATATGGTGTACTCTTTTGATGATGAATTTCAAATTCCTTAGTCATAGCCTTAATAGTACTGTTAATGAAGTGAGTGCCTTGGTCACTCATCAAAATGTTGGGGCAACCAAATCTGGTAATAACTTGTTTGAATAGGAAGTGTGTTGTTGTCTCTATGTTGCAATCTTTTATTGGTGTTGCTTCCACCCATCTTGTCAGGTATTCCGTCACAGTGATAATGTACCTCGCTCTTGTCCTTTTTGCTGGTGGGTTAATTGGTCCCACAAAATCTATTGCCCATTTTTCTAATACCTGCAAAATTACATGTGGTCACAGGGGCATCTCGTCCCTTCTATTCAGTTTACTAACCCTCTGACATACATTGCATTTTTGGCAGTACTCTTTTGAGTCTCTGTGAATGGTCGACCACCATAGTCCTGCTCACAATACCTTATGCGCAGTAGCTTTTCTTGTGTAATTTCCTCTTGCTATTCCCTCACGGGCTTATGCTAAAATCCTTGGTATTTCATGTTCTAGCACACATCATCTCAAGATGCTATACTGATAGTTTGCAGCCCGGACTATCGGGTTTTTCTTTTGCACAGTGTTATATTCCTGTGGCGCAGTCCCTATACTCAAGTACTGGATAATGTCTGTGAAGTATTCATCGACTATCTAGACTGAAAATAACTATGTGCTTGAAAAGTTTTCCTCTAGATTTGTAGGTTCCTCCCCATTCGTGATCCTTGATAGGTGGTCAGGTCCTGCGTTCATCTTCCCTAGCTTGACTATTACTTCAAAATCAAATTCTTGAAACAACAATAACCATCTGCAAATTCTCGCCCCCAACACTAGCTTGTTGACTAGGTATTTGAGCATTGAATGGTCTGTGAACATCCTAAAATGTTTCCCCAATAAGTAATGTCTGAACTTCTGAAGTGTGTAGACCATAGCTAGGCCTTCCCTCTTTGTAGTGTTGTAATTATGCTATGATTCTAACAGTTTTCTGCTATCAAATGCTATAGGATGATCCAATTCTCCTGCTCCTGGTTGCGCTAGAATAGCTCCAAGTGCTATGGCCGATGCATCTACATGTATGTGGAATGTCTTCTCCTAGTCTAGGAATATTAGTGTTGGTGCGGTTACCATATTTTCTTTCAGTGTATCCAGACCGTGTTGACAATCCTCATTCCACTAGAACTTTGTGTCTTTCCTTAGAAGTTTCTCCATTGGTGTGATGATCTGCGCGTACTCTTTTATAATTTTTCTATAGTATCCTATGTGTCCCAATGTCGCTCTTAGTTGATAGACTATTTTTGGTGGTGGCAGGTTAACGATTACTGCAATCTTGGCAGGATCTACTAGTAAACCTTACTTGCACACTATGTGGCCCAATAGTATCCCAAAAGGTGTTCCAAAGATGCACTTCTTGATGTTTAACGATATCTAGCACTACTTGCATCTTTCTAACATCAGCCGCAAGACCTCTACATGGTCTTTCAACAGACTATAGACTGTCCAATCGTCCAAGTATCCCTCTAGAAACTGGTAAATAAATTCTTTAAATGCAGCTATGACTACTTTAGAAAATATTGCTGGTGCATTCTTCAGTCCAAAAGGCATGACTATGTATGGGTAGGATCTCCATTCTGTCACAAATGTAGTATTGTACTGATCTTCTGGTGCTATATTGATTTGGTGGTATCCTGAGAATCCATCGGTGAATGAATAAACTTCACGTCCTGCTATGTTCTCCAATACCTCATCCATGAAAGGTGTAGGGAACGGGTCATGTAGGCACGCAACATTCAAATTCCTCAAGTCAACGCATATTCTTATCTTGCCTTGTTTTTTCTCCTGAACTACCATCGGGCTCCATTCCGATTCTTCTACTGGTTCTATGATTCTAGCCTCCAACATCCTAATGAACTCAGCTTTGAATTTTTTCTTATATATCAGATTTAGTCTGCATGGTCACTGTCTGATCGGTCTTGCCTCAACTATGAGTGGTATCTTCATTTCACCTAGATCTCATGCTATGCCCTTCATTTATGTGAACATTGTGGGGAAGATGTCATGTACTCGCGCAGTAACTTTGTTATGCTTTCCACTATTTGCTCATCCCAGTAGTCTCCAATGCTGGCCATTTTGGGATTCTCAACTGTCCCAATGTTGACTTTCTTCACCTTGACTGACACAACAATTACTTATGATTCTAGAGGTGGACCTTCCACTTATTTTTCGCCTTTAACTTCTTCAATCTGAATATCCCGCTGATCGTCTTCATCTATCACTTTTCCTGCACATGGTAGCATGGCAATAATTCTTTCACTATCTGTTTTCTCTATTGTCATTCTTCTGTTATGAGTTCAACTTTTGGTTCCTTAATGAATATCACCCTTCTTATTTGTTGAAGTGTTGCATCTATTTTGGGGTTCTCATGCTCAAATGAGAAAGTGACTGTAAAGTTCTATTGTATTATTGTCCAGCTCGTAGTTCCTCTGCGTAGTTCCTGGTCTGTATACCAGTTTGTTGGGATGCCCTCTAATGTGTCTACAAAATGATGAGGCCATTCCTCCGGGGGTGTCATTTTCCACAACGCTCTGCACTTCTCCAATTTTTCCGCTGGTGCCCCATGTCCATCATAGTTCTGCTGCTGGTTGCTTCTTAGTTCTGCACCAAACCTAATGCGCAGTAGCGACTTACATTGGAACCAGTCCTTCATTGTTTCTTTGTGTGTGCCCCACCATATTGCAGGTGTGGTCTTGAGTGCTATATCTAGTGATAAGAGTCTCCGATTTTCTAACACTTCATTTTCATAATGTATCAATAATGCTTCTAGATCGTTTACCCCATGGAAACTAGGTGGTTCCTTTATCTCCGTACCTACCCATCTCACTACGTGGTATATTCTTGCACATCTTCTTGTTGAAACTTTGTGTAACCTTTTTTGCTAGTTCTCTAAACCCATATTTGAGTCTGATGCACATGAGGTGATGCTCCGCCGACTGAGTATCCCATCTGCAGTTAGGTTTACATAATCCTCATTGCGCACAGTTATTCTGTACAATTGGCTAATTTCCTCCAAGTCCAAGAAAGTAGGCTCTACAAACCTTTCCCCTTCCGATGGGTCTAATGGCACAATGACCGTGTATTCTCCTGACCCAAAGGTCATTTTTCATGTCTTTAAGTTGATTATGGCCTCGTTATCAAACAACTAATCCAAGCCAAGCAATGCTGGGTAAGGTGCTGTGCCATCCACTATCTCTATTACTTCGAAGTCAACTTTAGTGTGCACTCCATCCAGGTCTACTGTCACTCCTTTTAGTCTCCCAATTGGTAGGACTTTGTGCTGATTTTCCAGCTTCAGCTGAACGATTGAATATCCTAATGTGGGCTCTCCCATACATTTCCATGTCTTCTTGGGTAATACATTGACTTCGGATCCTAGATCCAATATGATATCTCCCATGTTGAAATCTCCAATGTTGGCGTTCAACTTGAACTCCCTACTTGTTCTTCTCCTTGTATGTAGGTGATTGACTATTTTCTGTTCTAGATTTCCTTCTGTCTCTACGCTACATCTTTCTAGCATATTTTGTAATACTTTGACAGAGGATGGATCATTTATTAATTTTACACATGATTGCGAAAAGCCTTTGGTTGTGCTTACTTGTCCTAGGGGCTGCATTTCTTTGCTATGATCCAACGATGAAGGCATCTCGTACTATGATACTTCCTTACTATGCTGCGTGGCTGAGGTCGATGCATTGTCAGGCTTCAGAAATTCTTGTCTGGATTGCTTAAACATCTCCTTCTCATTTTGAGCATCAAACTGCTTCCTTGGTTCGACATTCTTCTTCACCCATTGGTGTTTTAATGGTTCTTGTCGTACTGCATCATTTATTTTTTTAACAGCTCTGCATGTAACTATGTTGATGTTTTGTCCTTCATCCCTCTCTTATGTTGAGATCCATTGAACATTTTGATTGTTCCAATTCCTCTTTTCTTGGATCTTCCCTAATAACATAGGACATTCTTCCATGTCATGATCCGATGCGCAACAATACATACAATTCGTTGGTGGAAGTGGACATTCTCATGCATAGTGTCTTGGTTGTTGACAGTTGTGACATACCACTGGTCCTCTACCTCTTCCAAAGCCTCCTCTTGCTCTTCCTTCACCTATGTAGCCAACTCGATCCCCTCGCAGCGTGTTATATTGAGGCGCCTGGTTATACTGCGCAGTATTGTAGTGGGGCTACGCTGTGTTATATGGTTAATGCACAATATTATACTGTTGTTGTGTAGTATTATATGGGGCTGGTATTTGGTTAAAATGAGGTGCGGCTTGCCCGGTCATCATTTCTGCCTGCACCCTATATGCATTTGATGTCCTCTCTCTCATCAACTCCATGATTCTACAGTCTTTGTCATCATGGCCTACTGACTTGCAAAAGTTGCAATACGAACTCTTTGAAACTATTTGGTACTTCTACATCATTGGGCAGTGATATGAATTGTGGTATTGTTTCTTACAGATTTTGCACCATAGTCCTCCTCGTAGTAATGAATTTGGCATTCTTGCTTCCATGTACTGTGCAAATGTTGGACATTCGTTCTTATGGTGTCCTTCTATCCTGCATGTGGTACGCCAAATGACTTCTCTTTTGTCCTTACTTTTGTTCTGGTTTAGATGGAACGTTAAGTTATTCAGATCCTCCTTCATATCCTCAATGGCTGGATCTGTCTTATGACATTGGTTTTCTTCCAGTTGTAGGGATGCCTGCAGAGCCTCTACTTGCGTCTGAAACTTCTATTGTCGCAATGGATATTTCAAGTGTGGTAATAGTGAGTTGACGAACAAGTGTCTGTGCTGCATATCTGTCATGAGATATTTTAGTTTTCCTTTCAGTCGCTTGGATCTCTGGTCAATCTCCCATATGGATTCTTCTGGTTTTTGTCTAATTTATATCATCTTGTTCATGTATTGGTCCTCTGAACTTGGCTTTTGAAACTCATTTATGAGCAGCTTCTTGATGTCTGTCAGTGTCCTTTTCATCCCAGGTGGACTGTTTGCGTCTAGACTCATGTACCGGTCTAGTGCGTGGTCTCTTAGTGTGATAGCTAGATGCACAAGTTTAGTGTCTTCATCAGTGATCTATTTTTCTTCCCAAATATTTTTACAAATAAACAAGTGCTTCTCTGGGTCCTCCGATGCTTCTCCTTTGAATTCTGGTAACCTGATGGTGGGATCATGTCCTGCCATCCTAAATGCTGAACTACTACCTCCACGTGGTGTAGATGCCTGACTAATGCTTCCTGAATTGGCTCCCCCAGTTTTTGTTCCTTGTGTAGATGTACTTCCTGTTGTCTTCCTTCTCCTGAAATTCGGTTGTTTAAATGGTGGTGTTCTTTTTGGTGTATTAGTCGCACATGGGTTTATGTGTTCCACACTGACATTAATATGGATAATATTGTTGCCTTCTATTCCTGTTCTTGGACCTCTCATCTTCCTCTCATATGTTGTGCACGGTATTTCCTCAATCTTCTCCACAGCCCGAAGATCCTCTACCTCCTCTTCATCACTTGCCAAGCCTTCCCTCGCGGCTACAACTCTCTTCTTGGTGTTCACCTTGTATTGGTAGGGTACTCCACTACGCTTCCTTCCAGCTGTTGCCATGATCCGCTTGATCTCGTCATCATCAATCATGATTAGGTCCAAGGCCTCCTCCTTCTTTCCTTTATCCCATTCTCCTTCCATTTCTCCGTTTTCTGTCAGTGCTTCCCCCCTCCCCCATCCATGCAGGGAATTTTAGTTGTCTGACTCCATTGTCATTACACCTTTGTTACATAACAACATCTTAATAGAAGTATATAATGATCGGAGGTACCTGCCTCGAGGTCCCTTGAATAAGTCTTGTTCAACTGCGCTGTAAAATTTTGCTGTATCTACTGCAAACTCTGTGATAAATACGACAATAATGTTGTCTAACCAAAAATCTACTGCGTACGTGAATTTATTATGAACACGTTGTAGCTGTGTGATCTCTGCGGGATTCCACTCTAGTTGTCTGATCCGATTCGTCATATGGTTGTCTTTCAATATTTTGATCCACTCCTGCAATATGTGTGGGAAATCACAAAAAAATACTTCATGCAAGTCAGTGAATATGTACTTGTCTAGATACTTGCGTGGTGTTAACTTGGGGTTTTTGTTATCTTTCTGCGCAAACTCTAGCTCCTTTGTTTTCAGCCATCTTTTGATCTTTGCCTTTGTGGGATTCCATGGTCTCAACATTCGCTTCTAGCAGTGCACTCTCTCACCCTTTTGTCTTCTGATCCGATATTCTTTTGTCATGCTTTTCGCAGATCTCATGTGCTCCATCCCATTTCCATCCAATCAGTCGACAATGAAACTGTTTGTTGGTTTTCCTGTTTATTTTTAGCCATTTACCATTACAAGATTGACCCCGGTTCATAACCAAGAAGCTTCCCAACAAAATCCCTTAAGACCATCGACCCCTCTGGTTACCCAGAAGGCAACAGAGTACACATAATGCACTATGCAGTCTCACCCGAGATAGCTCTTATGGGTGGCTGCAATACTCAGGTGTTTGTAGCCTGGGACTGAGTGAGATCTATACTTGTATGTCACAACCTTTGTCTAGTCTATTTAACGTTCTGCTATAACATTTATTCTACATATGCATGTAAAATATCAGATCTACCTAATCAATTCATTCATTCAACATTCATCACTTAATCAAACACAAAGACACATTCATTCAATCCCACAACACAATGTTACCTTGGTTCACCCCCTCTTGGGATACATCCACAAATATCCAACTCTTAGGATTTTATTATGGTTCAGAAAGATATCACGCCAGACATGTTTACATTCTTAGTTCTCATTCTCCTCAACGGCTCCTCGATCCCTGCGAGGCTAACTAGATCGCACCAGGATCCTCAGACTACGACTTAACCCTCAGGATCGAGTCTCTCATTCCCTCCTTAGCTCAATATCTTAATGATTCATACAATTCTTACAATACACTTCCTCTCTCTCTCCCCTCTGTCTCTCCCTATTAGCCTCTACTCTCTTGTGTGTCCCCCTCTTCTCTTAAGTACTACTTATTTATATTTCTGGCTCACCAACCATTACAATATATTACAAAAACCCTAATCCTAGCTGTCGCTTTCCTCTTGCATGCCTTTCTCTCCAAAATAACCTTTTTTTCTGATTCGACCTGCTTCCAACAACCCTTATCAATCCTCTTTGTTCCTTTACGTACTCGAAGATTCCAAGAGTAAATTGATGGTTGTTTACTCCATCTCTAAAGTTTGTTCCATTGTTTTGGTTAGATTTCTTATTGCTTGGTTTACTGACAGATGGTAATTTGTGTATGAAGTAGTTTCTTTTGAGTGTTTCATCCAATATTTTCATAGTGGTAAGATTAATATATGGTCAAAGAAATAGTATAGTTAGGGTATATTTTGGATTGTCCTGTTGATATTCTTCATACCATTTTCAGACCTCTTTGCTATCTTGACCCCATGGCCTAAATGATCAAGGAGACAATCTTATTGAATCCCACCATACATTCATAAAAACTTTGAAAATATTTTGACAATTATTTTCATTTGCATATATGAAATATCAAGCATAGATTAGTGGCCTTTTTTAAGGGACTCCCCTCTTCACATTGTCATGAAGTAATTGAAAAGAAAGAGGAATGTCGAAGTGGTGACATTGGGAAACAATCCTAATTTACCCTAGGATTGTTCTTTAGTTTGTGGACTTGAATATCTCAAGTGTAGGTTTTTGTAGGTTATAAAATGACATTGTTGTTATGGAAAAATTCCAATTTCTGGAAGATCCATGGTTAAATTTAAAATGTTGATGAATATACCTTTTGAATAATATCGATAAATTATATGGCAAACTTGACTGTGGAATGAAGCCCTGTCACTGCAGATCCGAAGTGTCATATAAATGGTAAAGGTGAGAGCAAGTAGTTATGTTTGAGGAATTTGAAGACTCGCATGCCAAATCCATGTGACACAGTAGTAGGACCCTGCAACAATTCTAACACCTACATGACCATGATCTACCTTCAGAATTCACAATGGAATTCATTTCTTGAACATTTAAATTAAATTTCATTTACTTTTATTTTAAGACAAAAATAGAAGAATTTGATTACAACCACATGAACACAAACAAGTTATGAACCCTTGCATTGATCATTTATTTCATAACTCCTCTATTTACAATGTGGTTAATGTCAGTGTTTCATGGAAACCTTCACAGGAGACCTAGCTAAAGCATACACAAACAAATCTTATCAAGAAAAGGAAGAGAGATACACAATGAAGAATGAGAATCAATGCATATTATGATCTAATCAATGAGTGAGTGATCTTCACTCATATAGGAAATGACATCCTATAATTAGGAATGCATGCACAATAGTGATGGTCTAATATTAGAAAGTCTAAAATAGAACTAGTTAGTTAACTCCCACTAAACTAGTGTTACTCCCACTGAACTAGTGTGCCGAAAATAGAAATTTCTCCAACACCCCCCTGAACATCACTATGGAGTAAAAAATGAGTCCCGACTACTAGGCCATTTTAGGTACTCATGTACAATGCAACTAATGAACACTTCATAAAAGTGAGGAAAGAGGGAAAACCATGTGGGAACAACCCCCCCCCCCCTCAAAAGATAATTTATCAAAAGAAGAAAATGACAGCTGCTAGACAACTATGTTCTTCACTGCAAGACAATCTCGCAAAGTCTGAAACTTCTGCTCACTGAAAGTATTTGTGAAGACGTAGAAATATTTATAGATCTGATGAAGTCCTTTGGCAACCTATCTAGCCTTGTACCTCTTGATCTTGTGGACCCATCTGCACCTGAAAATATTCCTTTCTGGTGGAAGTGGAACCAGATGCGAAGTCTGATTCTTTAGGAGTGAGTCATACTCCTTTTGCATGGTTTATTTCCATAATGGATTTCCCACATCCTTATTGTAGGTATGCAGATCAATAGATCGAACCATAGAACAATGCATGCACATCATAGGTTCTGGATTTGAAAGTACATGAGAAGTCTCCTCATGATGAGAATGGGTCCTCCTTGAATCCAATGGATTCGCTGCAAGGTTTCCTGCTGCCTGAAGTGTGGTCTGTGCCTTCTTGGTCATCTGTTGAAGCTTCAGCGCTGGCTTCTTATTTGGTTGTACTACTTGCTTATTTCCATGTACAGAATTTGAGTGTATGGAATCATCTCCGATGTATGAAACTTATGGAAGCACAAGAGTATATGCATGTTGCATTAGAGGTGCATGTAAAGTACTCTCCTTATGTGTAAGTAGAATAGAGGACTCATCGTAAAAAAACTTAGTGAATTTATACAACCTTGACTTGTGATCCACCTCACCAATTGCAATGATGGAATTGTCATGCATGTCAATTACTAAAACTGAATCTGATGTAAATTTAATCTTTTTATCTTTCTGAGTGATCTGATAGACTGAGAGTAGATTGATAGAAAGCTTTGGAACATGTAGAACATTCTCAAAACTTCCATTGTGGAGTTCCACTCTCCCTTCTCATGCTACTGCTACTGGAGTATCATCCCCCATGAGAATAGAAAACTTCCTCTTTCGCTGCCATATGATAGGATGCACTAGAATCTATAATCCATGAATAAGATGAGGAATTAATTGCAACTAGAGCATGATGATTTCCTTTCTTAGGAGCAGGATCTTCTTCTTTCTGCTTCTTAACTCCCTCTGGAATGAAGTTTCCAAGGTTGTTTTGTTGAAGTGCTTGTGCCATAAGATCAATCTAATTCTTCATGCATATGGATTCTTCATGATTCGGCTTATTGCAATAAGTGCACTTCTTTCGCTTCTTCTTCTGCTTGGAATTTGAAGAGTCTTTGGAACCTGAAGAATCATTAAAGGGTTTGGAATATCCCTCCTTCCCGTTCTATTTGGATGACCCTTTTCAATCATGCATGGTGAGTGCATGTGCTTTGGTATCTTTCATGAGGCCCATCTGTATGACTTTTGTCTGCTCTTATGTAAGAGACTCAATGAACGGAGCCAACATAGGCATTTTCCAATTTGTTCGAAAAAGATATCTGCCAGAATGGAAATTGGAGACATATACAACGTATTCTGGTCCTAGCTTGGCCAATATTGTTAGAATAAGTTGTTTCTCTTGTGTAGATTTGTCAATACCACATTCACCCAAGCTCAAAATCAAAGATTTAATTTTAGTAAAGAAATCCTGTATATTATCAACACTTTTAGGGTCTAAGGTATTCAACTCTACCTCAAGCATATGAACTCGCATCTCATCCTGCTTTCCAAAGAGTCCTTCCAAGGTGGTCTTGATCTCGTTTGGAGTCTTGCATGCAACAACATGAAACCATAAATAAGTGGAAATTAACTCAAGAAGTAGTCCTATGGCCTCATCCTTACGGTTCACCCATCTCATCTTCTCAATCACTGATGTAGGTTTTGTTTCTGTCACCGTCATCAAATTATACAGTCCTTTCCTTCTGAGGTTGAATTCTGCCTTGGGCTTCCAATAAAAATAATTGTATGGTGTGAGGATTACCACCAAGTTTGACTATATAATAGTTGTCCTATCCATCTCTTCCACTGTTTTTAAGAACCCCTAAAAATTTACTCTCAATCTGCAAGTGAAAAATTAAGAAATTACGACAGAAAGGACACTTTAAGTGAAAATTTGTATTAGTTTCAGGAGACGATCTTCTGACTTACTTTTTGAGAAAAAAATGAGGAATATCGTCAAATGATTGAAAACCCACTTGCAGAATGGGTCGATTTACTTCTCAAGCGAGTCGTTTCGTTAAAAACTTAATATTTTGGGAGCAATCACTGTAGAAATGTATGACCACAGATTCATATAAGTTTCAGGAGGCTATCTTCCAACCTACTTTCTGAGCAAATGGTGAGGAATCTCAACAAACGGTTGAAAGCCCACTTGTAGAATGGGTCTATTTACTTCCCACGCAAGCCGTTTCCTTATTATTTGGCTTGTATGACTTGCTCCAAGCAATGTAGCTCTGATACCATGTCAGTGTTTCATGGAAACCTACATAGGAGACCTAGCTAAAGCATACACAAACAAAGCTTATCAAGAAAAGGAAGAGAGATACGTAATGGAGAATGAGAATCAATGCATATTATGATCTAATCAATGAGTGAGTGATCTTCACTCATATAAGCAATGACATCCTATAATTAGGAATGCATGCATAATAATGATGGTCTAAGATTAGAAAGTCTAAAATAAAACTAGTTAGTTAACTCCCACTGAACTAGTGTGCCGAAAATAGAAATTTCTCCAATAGTTAATAGATTCAATCCTTCATCTCCTGATACAGTCTTTTCTCGATCTCGTTCTCTGTGGAAATTTGGACCACTTCAATCGACCCCAATGAATCTCGATTCACTTCTTCACTAAAATGATCAACCCCTTCAACTCCTTTATTCTCCCATTTTATCCCCAATGCTTCTCTTGTTGATATGTTTCCATCCACTGAGGAGATGAACAGTCACGACTGTTCGTTTCCCAACCATTTCCTAATTCGAATTTCATTCCCTCTTCTTTCACTAGGGATTGTCACTTGGCGTTTTGTCTTCCCGAGACACATGGAGTGTAATTGAAAATATTCCTTGTAGCGTGGAGTTGTGGCATATTATATGCAGCGTGGAGTTGCAACATATTTCTTGTAGCGTGAAGTTGCAACATATTTTATATAGTGTGGAGTTGCAACACTGTCATCCATCTTTTGGGCACAAGTTGCAACACTGTTATTTGTGACAAGGAGTCATAACACGAGTTGCAAAGTAGAAATGCAACCATACTTATTCATCCTAATTGAACTTGTACATAATTGAAATGTTTTTGGGTGATGTGGATTGCCCAGAACCAAAGATGCTCCTGCATCAGAAACCGTTGGTAAGAAAAACATGAGTTCCCAGATCATGTGGTTATTGCTCTAGAGGATGAAGTGTTTCATAGGAGTATTAGTTCTTCTTCAGAAACCAACAATGCATCCTCAGACCCCCTATTTTTCCACTTGACTAAATATTACAAATATTCCTTGTTGTAAGTTTTTTTACCAATCAATGCGGCCAAATTTTCTTCCACTTCTTCAGTGTGTTTGACTGGTAACTGTTGTTCCCATCCATCCAGAGTACCTTCATCATCACCTTTTTCTCCTTTATGAAACTCATACAGATCAAAAACATTGAATGTTGGAGATACATTGAACTTGTCCAAAATTTCGAATTCATAAGCATTATCAAAAATTTTCTTCAAGGTTCTGCACGGTCCTATTTTCTTATACTTAAGTTTTTTATAGGTACCATTATCCCCATTTTGTGGATAAATAAGGAGATGATGTCTCAAGGCCCTTAGGTTGTAGATATGGAGTGTTGAGAGACTACATGACCAACAATACCCTTTGCACAGATGGAAAACCCACTCACCACCACAGATGGTCACAGGTTTATAGATGGCATCCACTACACTAGTTGGTTTCCAGAAGGCAGTAGGCCTTGCTCCATGAGGTACAAGTCAGTATTATGGTGAGCATAATTTCAATATTTAATCCATTTGATTATGTTGTACCTTAGATTGTTCTAGATTTCATGACATGTGCTTGGACATTATGCCTCTTGCCCTACTTCACCTTGGTGGTTGAAATTGTGCCCTAGTCAGTGGTCTTCTTTAGGAATGGGTTTGCTACTAGGAACTCCCTTAATGAGCCATCGTACTGTTCCTGACCATACTTACCATTTTACATCATTATTCCCCTCCATTTCCTTATCTCTTTGGATTTTAGGGTGTATTGACCCAAGAAGGGGTTGTCCCTCATCCTATGGGAAGAAGGGGATAAAGGCCTAGAGGGGTTGGTGTTGGGTAAAAGATAAAAGCCTTATATAAAACTTCCATATGCTTCACCCAGGGATCACCCAAGAAAACAATGAAACAATTATCTTTGAATAAAAGGGGACCCACAATATAATGAAAAATGTTGAAAAGGTTAGTTGAAGGATATGAGGTCTCATCACGAGCCGACCTATCACATCCATGGATATCTAGTGGTATGACATTGTCATCATCTCATCACCAAACTAAGACAATGACTATCAGTTGCATGGCTGAGAGAAAGGGGGTCTCATCATGAGCCAACCTTCTGATTTCCATTAGGTATTTGTGAGTGACATTGCCATCACCTGGTCACCATGCCAGGGTGTTACACCTCAAAATTACTCACTTTGATAGTGTCGCAAGTGTCGTCATTAAAAGTGTTGTAAGTGTCGCATCTTGTCTGCAAGTGTCACATCTTGACTATAAGTGTTGCAAGTGTCAAAAACATCATACTTCCATCTTGCCTATGTCGTGCCTATAACGACATCACAAAGACACTTAAGACACCTCAAAGGTTAGTTTGGAAGAAGAGAAATCACTTGATAGGAAGTACAAGCCTTTTGACATTGAAAAAAACATTCAAAAACTGAATTTTGGAGAGGAGCACTCCCCTATCCACTGTCAGGGAGTGCTGGCACTCCCCGAGCCTCTTTGGGAGAGTGTTTGAATGCCCTGTGCACCCTTTTGGGGGAGCACACCCCTTTTCTTGGCAAATTCTGGGTTTGTTGAGGCAAATCAGGGAAGAATCCCTCAACTCCTGAAGGTAGTTGGATTTGAATAGATGGTCAAGGCATGATCTTAGGGAAGATCCTCAACCGAAGGAGAGGAATACTCAACTTATCCCAAATATTTCTCAAATGGTTGGACCTCTCCAAGGTTATATAAGGAGGCCTTATCATGGTGAAAGGTACATGGAGTAGAGGCTAGATATTGATACCAAACTTATGATCCTATAAGTGGTATTGACAGAAAATAATGGAGATTGAGAATTATACCTAACTTATGATCTCATAAGAAGGTATTGACATGGAAAATATTGGAGATGTGAAACTTATGATCTCATGGGTGAGATGTCATCAAATCAATCAATGGAGATTGATTGAGCAAATGGGTTGGAGAAGGAGAATTGGAAGAAGCTGCTGCACCTTCATTCAAAGGATTCTAAGTACTTTTACTTGTTCTCATTAATATAATCAATGCTTGGCCTATTTCTTTCAAACTTGTTCTTGTTCCATATGAGTTTGTCTGCAATAGATGGATCTATGATTGAGCTAATATCAGTAGAGTAGGAAGTCCATTGTATCTTTGTTTGTTTTACATGACCTATCAGGGAGCTCAGGATCGAAGCTTAGCCTGGACTTTACAGGGACAAACGTCGCTAATAAGGTACATATCTTTCTCTTTCTCTTTCATTGCTTAGTTTGATTAGATCTAAAAGGAAGCCAATGTCCATGTTAAGCACTTTTTTGTCTTGGCATTAGGGGTCAGAGACCAAGAGGGAATCCACTTGTCCGTAGGGGGATTCACCTACAACACAGGGCGGTAACCTTCAATCTCTCCTTATGTTATTATGAAAGAAAATATAAATAAAGAAAGATAAAAGGAAAATGATGGGCTTGGAAAAAGTGTATTGTGGATGAAGGTACCACACACCCTCTGCAAAGGCACCCATGAATGAGACATTATGACCCCTAGTATGTCATGAGCCCTATGCCCATTGAGTCTTGACCCCATCCACCTCATACACTTTACATGGCTTAGAGAGGGACTTTTCAGAAGCTCTCCTTGACCTAGGGCAAGATCTACCCAATAAGACACATTGTCAACCCTCCCATACTTACGCTTGACAAGTCACATAGTGTCTTTGAGTTGTTAATTGTTTGATATGATGATATTTGATGCACATGATTGGATGGATTACTTATTGATTGGATTAACTTATCATGATGTTATGACTTGAGATCCTTGGAGGGCGTGTTCATTTATCTTTGTAGGACCTAGCTGGTGGACAATTTTGGGAGAACAAGCCTAGCTTGGGCTTCCATGGGCATACAAGCCTGCAGGTTGGATGCCAGGGGATCACATACCAGATGAGAGAGATAAGATTTAGAGGGCCTTGATGATGACTTGGACGACCTATCACACCCCATACTTTCCAAACAGTTTTCCCAGGAGGGGCAAAATGTTCCTCTTTTGAGCTTGACGTCATGATCTGTGGGGCTAGGGCATGGTGGTGAGGTTCCACTCTTTGACACATGGAAGTTTGATGAGGAGAAGGTCTTAACCATGATATGAGTGCCTAGATTCTTGACCCGTGGCCTTTGGAGGCCCATCCGTGCTTCTCCAATACCAACGACTTCCTCAAAGTGGAAAAATGTCCTTTAAAGGGGTGACGTCCTCCTAAATTAGGGTTTAATTTGTGCAAAAAGTAAAATTTTAAGTGAATTGCTTAATATTACATTGTTAAGGGGGAAATATTAGGGTTGTTGACCCCTAATATTGTGTTTTACTCCTTATTTTGTGGACAAACTATGTTAGCTAAATTTTGTATAAACAGAGATCATAAGATCTCATTTTAATCATAACTCTCCCTCTTGTGAGAGGAATTGGTCTAAAATTTTTGACCCTTTTGGGTCTTTCTATCTCTTGTGCACGTGTTTATGGCTATGTTATGAATAGTTGATGGAGGAAGGCCTAGTGCTAGATTTGGATGAATTTTTCTAGCTCTTGTGGTGGATTGTCTTAGCATTTCTCTTGATCTTGGTATGGTTTTTTTTCCGCTTGCTATCATTTTATTGAAGTCAAGTATTGTTATACTAGGAGCTATGTGGGAAGTATAAGGACATAAACCCCCACCATAGTCTGCACCATTTTATTGCTTCATCTCATTCATTATATTAGGGTTTGCTAAGAGAAGTATAAGGGCATACACCCTCTTAGCTTAAACCCTAGCCTAGAGAAACTTGCCTTGGGAAGTAAAAGGGTTTACAACCTTGAGGAGGTAGCTTCTCTAAGCTCCTTTTGACTCCATTAACCCAATAGTAAAGGCACTAGTCATTGATTTGTTGCATTGGAGAAATAAAATATTGCATTGGGAAACATGATTTTCGGTCATTTTTACTTCTTTCAAAGTGGATTGTTCTCCTTGTGCCTTGGGTACCTCACCACCACTAGGGTGTCCCCATCTAGAGGCTACTTATTGCTGTTGTTACAAAATTGCATCTTTAGCCATTAAGGCTGTTGAAACCCTAACTTACTTACTTAAATAACTCTCTTATCAACCATTGGATCTTGCTCAAAGTTTGCACACTTGTTCTCTTTGGTCCAACACACTTTTTGGCAAAGTTTGAGGAGATTTCAGTGGATTATTTTCTTGCTGTAATACATTGTATGTTACAGCCATAAGGCTGATATATGTAGACAAGTGTTTACAACAACCTTTTATTTTATGCTAAGAGTATTGGTTTTTCATCATGAGTTTAGCTAATCATTCACTAGTTTTTCTCTTGCATTTTCTACTTGATATTCAACATTTATTAAGCAGCTTATAGTATCATTTTCTTGCTGTGTCATCCAGTACAATCATCTAGAGAAGTATTATACCTATGGGGAAACAATCACTTGACTTACACGACACCTCTTTCCACCTTTCACTCCACTTAGAATTGACCTATAGGGGATTCACTTCCATCCATATTCATCTCCATCTCAATCCCCCTAAGGTCCCTAGTATTGCCTCTCTAGAGTGACCTAGTCACCCATGAAGTGCGAGACCTACATCGAGGTAACATTGGGTGTAGGATTCCCAAGTTGTAGTACTTTTTTTGTGGTTGGGTCGGGCTTTTCCCAACCTACAACTTGTGCTATAACATGTACCTCTAGGAAATCATTAATTTCTAAAGTGAGGCATGACTAACTCACCTTATTTAAATATTTTCTTCCTCCATCACAGAGCTTTCCTCTATTTATATTGGTTATTGATTGCATGTAGTTTCCGCTTCACCCGCTCATGCAATTCCTACATACTATCTGTAAAATCACTTGCATCAACACTCCTTTCTTCTCCTAGATTTGGTAAATCAACAAAATATACCACCCCTTTAGGTGACCTGCCATAAACAATTTGAAATGGGTTCTTCCCTATAAACTTGTTCACTGTTGTAAGCAAATTCATCTTGTGCCAAAACTAAATCTTACTGACTAGGATTTTCAACACTCAAACTTCTCAATAATTTTCCTAAACTTCGGTTCACCACCTCAGTTTGCCCATGTGTTTGGGGATGATAGGCTGAATTGTATAGCAACTTAGAACCCAACTTTTTGCAAATCATTCTCCAAAAGTGACCAAGAAATCTTGTGTCTCGATCTGAATTAACACTCCTCAGTAGGCCATGTAACCTTACCACTTCTCTGAAAAATAATGCAACTACTTTACTGGCATCACTTGTCTTCTTACATGCTACACAATGTGCCATTTTTGAAAGCTGATCTACTACCACCATCACATAATTATGCTTCCTTTGTGTCATAGGTAGTCCCAAATTAAAATCCATGCTTACATCTTCCCACAGTTTTTCAAGTATCAACAATGGAGTGTAAAGTCCTGTATTCTGGCTTCACCTTTGGATAATTGACAAACTCTACAACCCTCAACAAATTTTCTAACGTATTTGTAGATGTTGGGTCAAAAGTACTGTTCTTTCACCAATGTTGTGGTATTGTCCATGCCACAATGTCCTCTTAAACCGCCACTGTGAAACTCTCTAATGAGATTCAACCTTAACGAACTATTTCTAATACACAACTGTTGGTTCTTAAACAAGAATCCTTCTTGAATGTGGTAATCCAAGAATGGTGTTGGGTCCATACTCCATGGTTCTTTGCTTTCTTTCCAATCATCCACAAAATTTGAATCCTCTTCATACAACCCTTTCACACATTCCAAACTTACCACTGCAATTGAGATGGTGTTTAGCGATACTATCCTTTGACTCAAGTACGCTTCAACAACCTTGTTTGATTTCTCTGACCTGTGTTTCAAAACAAACATATAACTTTGTAAAAATTATAACCATTTAGAATGCTTCTGATTCAATTTACCTTGGCTGTTAATGTACTGCAGTGCCTTGTGATCAATAAACAAAACAAACTCCTTTGGAAGCAAGTAATGTCGCCACTTCTTCAAGCCATGGATGATAGCATAAAATTCCTGACCATAAACAAAGTATTTCTTCCTTGCCTCATTCAACTTCTCACTGAAAAATTCTACTGATCTACCTTCTTGGCTCAAAACTACTCCAATTGTTGTCCCACTTGCATCATAGTCTACTTGAAATACCTTTGAAATCTGGAAGTGCTAACACTGGCTGTTCTACCACCTTTTTCTTCAAGTACTCAAATGACTTCATTGCTGTTGTTGTCCATTGAAATGTTCCTTTCTTCACGCATTCAGTAAGAGACACACAAATCTAACTAAAATTTCTAATGAAATTCCTATAGAAACTCGCCAGCCCATGGAAACTCTACACATCAAAAGTACATTTACGTGTCAACCAATCCAAAATCGCTTTTACCTTCTCGGAATCCATCTTTAAACCTTCTTTGGAAACCACCAAACCCAAGTATATGAGCTCCTTTTGCAAAAATGTACACTTCTTTAGATTTATCAACAATGCCTCCTCTTTCAATCGTTATAACACTTTCTTCACATGCTCATAATGTTCCTCTTTGCTCCTGCTGAAAATTAGAATGTCATCTAAGTATATGACTTCGAATTTCCCCCCAAAAAATTTCAAAACTTCGTTCATCATCCTCATGAACGTACTAGGTGCATTAGTTAACCCAAATGGCATAACTAACCACTCGAACAAACTGTCTTTTGTCTTGAACACTGTGTTCCATTCATCACCTTCCCTTATCTGAATTTGATGATAATCACTTTTCAAATCAATCTTCGTGAAGCACTCAATGCCACTCAAATAGTCCATAAGATCATCCATTCTCGATAAAAGAAACATGTACTTGATGGTAATATTATTAATGGCCTATAAATATATACACATATGCCACTCACTATTCTTTTTCAGTGTCAAAACTGTTGGTACTACACAAGGACTCAAACTTTCTCGAACTAATCCTTTGTCAAGTATCTCTTGTACTTGCCTGTTTACCTCTTCGCTCTCTATTGGAATCATTCGATAAGGTGCTTTATTTGGAAAACCCAATATTGGTATCAAGTTGATCTGATGTGATATACTTCTCAATGGAGGTAATCCTTCTAGTAAATCACCTGCTACAATTTCCTTAAATTCTTTCAACAAGTTTTGAATCTCGATTGATAGAAAATCCCTTTTCTCAGTCTCTTGAATCCTTTTTGGAATTATGGAAAAACAACAACCACTGTGTTTATGCTCTCTTAGAAACTATTTAGAAGAACATAACATGATTCAATTGCTATTTTTATGCATATTATTGTTGTTACTGTTGTCTATAACTTTGTTGTTATTGTTGTCCATACCCTTTTTGTCACTATTGTCCATAGCTTTGTTGTTATTGTTGTCCATACCCTTGCTATTATTGTTGTCCATAACCTTTTCCAACATTGATACCGACTTATAACACCGCCCACCCTTGAAAAATTCATATTAATTCTCTCTGCCATTGTGGAATACCTTTCTATCAAACATCCATGGTCTCCCAAGCAATACATGGCATGCATCCATCTGTATTACATCACATACAACTTATTCACTAAAACTACCAATATGGAAACTCAATAAACATTGCTCAGTCACAATCACTTGCTGTCCTTTTTGCAACCATGAAACTTGGTACAAACTAAAATGTGGAATGCCTTTCAACTTCAATTTTTCAATTACTTCAGTGGATACCAAATTTTCTTTACTTTCACCATCTATGACAAGATGACAACACTTATCCCAAATTTTACATTTAGTGTTAACACTCTCTTTCTCTATTCAGGTTCTTTTGCTTCCTTTGTCTCGGGCTTGAGTAATACTCTTCTCAACATCATGTTTTCTCCTTGTTCTTGCTAAACTACTTCCACATTCCCACCAAGTACTGATGTCTCATTTTCTTGGGTGACTTGCATCCTAGCCTCATTTCTTCTTGTTGCGTTCTGTATCTCTACACATTCTGATGTTTTGTGACCCTCTACACCACATCTATAACATGTAATCACATACTTGCCTCGGCCAAAACCTTTGCCTCTACCAATACTTCTTTCTCCTCTTGTATTTTGACTTCTGATCACTTCATCCTCCTTCTCACTATCTTTCGTAGCACTTTTTCTACCTCTGCATCTAGCTACTTTTCCCCAAAACTTATGGCATAATCTTCTGTCAATATTTTCTTCCACTTTCAAAGCAATCTGATATGCTTCGTTTACATTACGAAAGTAATGCGTACTCATCTCATCCTGAATATGATACTTCATCCCATTTACGTATCTTTCCACTCTTTGATACTTCGATTCTTTTATCCCTGACCTAAGTGATAGCTTGAAGAATTCTTCAATATATTCATGCACCAATGTCTCTTTCTGCTTAAGATTTTGTACTTGTCTACACAAGTTTTGTTGGTATTTAACATGTAAAAATTTCTCTTTGATTTTACTAACCATCTTCTTCCAAGTTTTAATATTCTCTAATCTATTATTTACTCTTTCCTTCTGCAACATATCCCACCAAAGTGCAACATGTCCTTTCAACTTCATAATGGAAAAACGAACATGATTGGGATCTTGAACATTCTCATACTCGAAGTATCTTTTGAGCTCTCCTATCCAATCTATAAGAGTTACAACTTTCAGACTTCCATCATAGCATGAAACTTCAACCCTCACACTACGTCTGTTACTCAAGAAGGATGTCAAACACACTGCCGGGTCTACTTCCTCATCTTTTTTTTCAACTTCAATCTCTTCCTTAGATTCCGAATCTAACTCAACTTCTCCATTTCTTCTATTATTCAATTCTTGTGTTCTTCTTCTTAATTCTTTGAGTTCTCTATTCCTCACACCTCCTCATGTTGCTCCATCTCTTCGCGATGGAATTGTTATGATTTGTCTTGCATCCCTCACTCGGACCAACATTCATAGGCCTTACCTCTAGGCATTGTTCTTTCACAACTTAGGAACTGAACCTACTATGATACCACTTGATGCAGTAGCAGTACCCTGCAAAAATTATAACACCTACATGACCATGCTTTGCTTTCAGAATGCACAACGAAATTCATTTCTTGAACATTTAATATAATTTTCATTTAATTTTATTTTGAAACAAAAATAGAAGAATTTGATTACAACCATAAGAAAAAAACATGCTATGAATCCTTGCCTTAATCATTTATTTCAGAACTCCTTTGTTTACAATGTGGTTAATAGATACAATCCTTCATTGCTCGATATAATATTTTCTTGATCATGTTCTCTGTGGCGATTTGGACCACTTCAATCGACTCCAATGAATCTCGATTCACTTCTTCACTAAAATGATCAACCCCTTCAACTCCTTTCTTCTCCCATTCTATCCCCAATGCTTCTCTTGTCGATTTGTTTCCATATACCGAGGATATGAACAATCATGACTGTTCGTTGCCCAACTATTTCCCAATTCGAATTTCATTCCCTCTTCTTTCACCAACGATTGTCTCTTGGCATTTTATCTTCTTGAGAGGTGTGGAGTGGAATTGCAGCATATTCCATGTAGCGTGGAGTTGCAACATATTACTTGTAGTGTGGATCTGCAACGTATTTCATGTAGCGCGGAGTTGTAACATATTTCTTGTAGCGTGGAGTTGCAGCATAATAATCATAGCACTATCATTCGTCATTTGGGAACGAGTCACAACACTATTATTTGTATCAAGGGGTCACAACACGAGCTGCAAAGTAGAGTTGCAACCATCTTTATTCATCCTAATTGAATTTGTACATAATTGAAATGTTTTTGGGTGATGCGGATTGCCCAGAACCAAATATGCTCCTACATCACCATGGATGCAACAAACATATGGTTATTGATAGTTTTGAAATTTTATCGTGTTGACCTAAAAACCAATGGTATTGAAAAATGATATTATACTTGCTATATTTGGTATATTTTTCCAAAGCACAAAAAATATGGGTAACATGCTTAAAGAATAGAAATTAATAATCTCTCTATACCATTAGATGAAATATTTGATATATTTAAAGCAATGAAATACAACTTCTTCTTCTTATTCCTTTTATTTCCACATGAATTATTTCCTAGGGAAACCCATTAGGCACTTTCCCTCATTTTCCAGGATGGTACCCAAGGTAAACTAGATTATGATGAAGCTCAAAGCCTTGTTGTGACTAACGAGAACAAAACCTAGGTGGGAAGGATAACACTCCATCACACAACCACTCAAGCTAAATCCAATGGAAAATTAAAGGTGATGTTGATATTATTGTAGACATAATGGATGAATGGGAACAAGAGAAACAATATCAGTGGCCTTATTAGTGTCGAGCTTGTGAAGCTCCTCACTATGAAGGTATTTGTTCTTTATTTTTTTAATTAACCTAGAGGTTTGAAGGTTGTTGTGATGAAAAATGACCCATTTTTCATTTTAGAGTTGATATTACAAAGCCAACAACACAACATATGTTTGTTGAAGGCACAACTCACGATGCTTAGTTTCTTGATGATTCTTCCATGCAACAAAAAGAGATACTTCCTAAAATTGTTGCAAATTGTCCAAGCAACAAAAGGATCATGCATCTACCAATGTTGGTAATGTGCTTTCTTTTGTTCCTCCAAGTTTACACATAGTAGATGAATTAAAGGAGAAGAAATAATGTTTTAAAATTAATGTAGTTGCTAAATTTGAATCCCAATTGGTTGTGTGCCATACAAGATGATTCCTATTACAACATATAATAAAAGCAATTTTCTCTCACTAGAGATCAACCATTGGGGATTTTTGGGGTAGCATATTTTCAAAATCCCAATGATTTTTGGTTGCTAGACTTTGGTTCCGTCCGTAGTTTTGATGGTATAAAATTGACAAATCCATTGGAAGCAAGGATGAGGTGGTATGTGATAGTATCAATCAATGAAGACATATGATGGCATTTTTATTGCTAGGTATTGCAATGATTGATCAAGTTTCAATGTTCCCAGTCTTAAACAAAACATATGAGGTCCTAACCTTTTGCTACAAAAAAATTTCCATCTCCTTGTTTTGGTTTCTTATCAAACACAAAGAAAGAATAACTTACCTTGACTATATACTTTATAAGCTTTGGGGCACAATAAATGTGATGTGATGTTGGGAATTGTCGGCGCAATTAGTGTGAAGTCCTCCGATGTGTGTCAGAAGACTTCACGGGAAAGTCCCTGATGCACATAAGAGGACTTGGCACAAAGAGTGCCAATACGTATCAGAGAGAGAAGATAACAATTATTCTGATGAAATCGATAGGAAAGTATTTTTGGAGGAGACAACGAGAAGTTTGTCGATGATTATCGGTGTGGTTGGAGGGAACTCCTCTGATGTACATTAGAGGAGTTAGTGGTAATTCCTCCGATTACATCGAAGGAGTGTACATTAACTCGACCGAAAACCAATATTGAACTTAGAAAATTTCTTAAGTGTCTAAAATCAAAAGAAACAAATTGGACTGAAATGTGAAGCTTGAAGAGCATGTTTAGAGTGGGAGGAAGAATCCATCAAGAAGGTACAAGTTGAATAATTTTCAAAGCCAAAAAAATAGAGGGGCTGAATTTTCTTGAGGAAGCTTTGTGAGTGAATTACAAGAAAATGGAGGGTTGTTGGTGCCTAGGACAACACAGAGCAATTGGTATTGTTTGAGTTTGTATGGCAGTTTTTGTCTATTCATATAATGTTTTGGTATGATATGGAAGTTTATGGAAAACCCCAATAAAAAATAATTGGTTTGGAAATATGAACAAGTTTTGGTCAGCTGATTTTTAAATTCTAAGATTGTTTTACATGAACTTGCCATATTATTCCCTCATTATTTAATATTTTTCATAAGGCTTGCTCCTTTTATCATATGTCCAAGTCATGCATAATTCCATTTCCATATTTACTCATGTTCATGTAATAGAAAGAAATGTTAAACTGTTCATATAATACATGGAGGTATTTAAAGAAGCATTTAACGAGGATTTAACAACTAGAGTTTAAATAACATTGTTGCAAATTCATTATGCATGACCATCACACTCTCAAATCTCTTCAATAATGCATGGCATACTTGGATAACTTGGCATATTTTGAGTTGGCATATGATATTTATTTTTGGAAACTTTAAATATCATGTTATTTTGATATTTTGGGAGGTACAAGTGTTTACTGATATGGAGTATTTTGATGAATGTCTTATCTTGATCTATTTTTTGTTGCTAATATATGTTTATATTTTCAATTTATTTTGGAGTTAGAAGGGAAATTTTGGAAAATGAGGAAGCAAAGACCTAGTGGGACACCACCTATTATTTAAACATATTTTACCCTTATAATAAATGAAGTTGTCTTCTATTAAATAAAAGTTAATTGAAGTTTAAACAAAAAGGTAGTTGAACTACCTAACTACTTTAGGAAGATGTAAAAGAATGAGAGCAAGACAAAGAAGGACATGAGAAAATAGAGAAGTGAGACTTCCGATAAGGTATGCTTTATCCCTAAGTGAGATTATCATCTTTTCAATCCATTATGAGTTTCATTAGAGATGAGTTATCTTGTTGACGATAAGGTTATTTTGAAGGTGGAAAAAAAAATACTAGGAAGCATTGATGGACGATATGCTCCAAGGTCATTTATTTTCTTGAATGTCTGTCTGGTTTTAATTAGAAGTTATGAAATTATTCAGTTCTAATTAATGCTAGTTTTGGAGAGTTCAAAAAGATGATGCATATGTAACTTGGATTGATCTAGCTTGGTTTCATCTCATAATATTTTCTTTTGACATTAGATTTCCATGCATGAGTCATAATTACATCTTGAACTTCCAAGATTTCCACTGGTCCAAGTCCGTGTAGGGACTTGAAGAGATATTCTCAGTTGTACTTATAATTGATTTAATAAAACAATTTGTCGATTTCTTCTCACTTGTACATTATTGTTTAAATACCGTGCTTTAGATTTTTTCTTAGTATTATTTCAACATTTTACTTTTTTATTGTTTTATGTTAGGGACGTAACCCCTCACATATGTATAACAATGCATTCCGATGTAATAAAGGTCAATATTAATAAGGCCTTGCAATAAAGTAGAACACGTCAAATGTAAGAAGACCTAATAGAAGCTTCCGCTTCTAGAAGGATATTCCTCTAGATGGTTCTATTGATAGACATATTTAGTATAAATAGGAGTCGAGGGTATGAGAACCCTAGCTTGGATATTATTGTAATAGAGTTATGCTCGACTTTAGGTTGCCCCCTCGAAGAGGCCCATGAACATTTCTCTCAGACTCAAAGTGTTCTTTCTGGTGTTATTTTGATATAATTTTTGTGTTATTGTGGTGTTGTTCTGGTTATATTATTGTTTATCTGCCATTTCTAGCATTTTATTTCTATTCTGCATACTTTTTATATCTGGAATATTACAAATGGTATCAAAGCACTTTCCTCGATAGAAATTGTGGGTTAATTTTTTTTTTTCGAGGGTAGAGATGTATTCTGGCATCTTTAAGCCACAGAGATCTGTCATTACGTGCATAAACCCATGGTTGAGGGATTCATACACACAAGAAATACAAGTGGTACTTAAGCCCACATTTGTTGGCCACCCTTGTAACCCCTATTGGTACCCCTTCGAGTGGTAGCGCATCAGACAACACCTGTGTATGGATCGGCCTAGATTTGCTAAATCCCTCTTTAGATAAACCGATCGATCGCCTGAATGCTATAGTGCCACCGAGAACAACACTCAGGAAGATAATCTCTAGTACCTGGGTAGCCGGGTAGTACGGCTAAGGGCACGGTCTAGCCTCCTTAGTTAGTGTCCTGAGATATTGGGCCGAGTACTACTATTGGACCCCACACGTATATCAGAGAATTATAGCATAGGGTAAACCCTTGTCTGTAGAACCCTTGAATACCTAACCCTTGGGGACGAAAACAAAAATTAAAAAAGATAAGATCTATTGCCGCACAACTGTGTTTGAGTTGCCAAATCACTACACAATTCTTCTTGGTTAAGAATTTGGGCATTTCATCACTGTAGTATTCTTCATACCAGAGTATAACTCCACAGGTGTTAAAAAAAAAAGTCTAGAAAATTTTGCACCATTATTTGATACCTATTCCATTAGATTTATCTCTTCGCCCTTATCACATTCATATCTATCATTTTTCAACAAATTTTTTTACCCCACCCACCCCTTTTCGATTCCCTCGTCATCATGGCCCATACCCGTAGCCAAGACTTTGAAGCTCGCTTCAATACCTTGCAATCTAATTTCACAGCGACCCAACAAGAAGTGAAACAACTCAGTGCCAATGTTGATGCCCTCAATACAAACATGCAACCCTCCATCGCTGCCTCAATTGAAGAACTCAAACAAGACATGACTACCCAACTTGAATATGTCATTTCGATGATCTGCACCAAGCTACATATCCCTGCAGATTCCCCTTTATCTGACCCACCTCCGCATACCGAAGTTGAAACGTTCTCTCAATCCCGTAATTTTTCAGTCCCAACACTTTCAGCGTGACCTACGCCTTCTGTGGATGGATGTGACCAAATTTGATGGCTTGGATCCCACTAGTTGGGTAACCGAAATGGAACATTATTTCTCTTTATATGGCATTACAGATGACTTGGCCAAATGTTATCACTGAAATTTCGTCCGCATGTGGCGACAAGAACTCCACATCATCAAAACAGGACTGGAGTCATTCATGGCACAAGATTAATGCCACAGCATTGCAAAAAGAGGTCAAAACTATACAAAATGGCCCAAAAAATTGAAGGGCGCTTTACATCATCTAAGTGCGCGCGCGTATGCGCGCAATAGAATCGTAAAAAGCGCGCATATGTGCAAAAGGCGTGGCTGTTGGGCTAAAAACCCACGCGCCTGCTAAACGACGCATTTATTGAAATTGGTCGGCCTCCCAACCACTAATGGATCAGCTCCCAAGTCGATTTGACACCAAATCCGAGCTCAATCCTCATGGTGGGCTGGTCAAAGACTTAAATGTGCCCTAAAGAGCCCCTTTTCACATTCAAAAGAGGCCACATAATAACCCAATGCTTAGCTATAAAAAGCCATGAATGACCACCATTTTCTCAAGGAATTCTTTGTATTGTTATGCTGCTGAGATTGCTAAGGACTCATTATTTGGCAACACACATTGTAGGCTGCATTTCATAAGCTATTCACCCCTCACTTGAGTGAATAAGCTTGGAGTTATTTCACCCACATTTCCATATTTTCTTTGTAAGGAGAGCAATCAGTTGAGGGCCTCAAGAGCCTTCCATTGGAGAGGGAAGGGACCCAAGTCCTCTTTCTCCATTGTGTATCTTTGGATTTCATCAATCAGATCAGCTAATACATTGGTGATATTGGTCCATTTACATTTGTTTTTCATTTTCTTACATGCTCATAGTTTTAATTAGTTTTAGTTTGATTTTTGTTTATAGATTAGTTGTTTCTCTTTCTAACCTTTTACTTCACATCTGTCATGCCTAGCAGAGCCCAACTGGGCATGTAAGCACTCACTTTTTGCTCACACCGTGACGAATTGGGTGCAAACACCAAACTCCAGTATGGTGCTCTCCATCTAGATCAAGAACGTTGGCAATGGTGGCAATGGAGAAAAACTTTCCGTCAAGGGTATATTTCTTGGACATACTTTTTGCCAGAGATTTGTGAACGCTTTGACACTGACACCAACCATTTAAGCCATTTGACAAAGTTGAAACAATCTGGAACAGTCGAAGACTTTATAGCTTCTTTTGAGCGCCTGGCTTTTTGGAGAGAGGGCATGTCTGATGCCTTTTTCCAAGAATGTTTTATCAGTGGCCTCAAGGATGAGATTCGTGCCCATGTCCTCATGGTTCGCCCTCAGAGTTGGGTGGAGGCTACTAAAAGAGCTAAAGAAGCACAACAGGTTATATCTTCTCAAAACCAGAAACCCTCCTTTATTCCTCGCACTAAACCAATAAATCCCACTACTCCCTCTGCTCCACTAAAGATCCAAAAATTGACCAAGGCTAAAATGGCTGAATGCCAACTCAAAGGCCTTTGTTATAATTGTGATGACAAATATTTTCTGGGCCACAAGTATAAGGAAAAAAAGCTTTTTATGGTCATCTTGGAGGATATTTCGGGAGAGGATGTTGAAACTCCCCTTGTGCCTGAGTCACATCAAACAAATGACATAACCCCCCCTCAAACCCTCTTGAAGTAGAATCAGTCATTTCCCTAAATTCTCTCACCAGCTTCTCTGCTCCCCAAACCCTCAAGCTAATCGGTTACATCAAGCATAGGAAGGTCATCATTCTTGTTGATAGTGGAAGCACCCATAATTTTATTCATCACTGCATTGCCCAAGAAACTCATTGCTATATCCATGCAGTTAATAATTTCCAAATCATGATTGCCAATGGCAGCTCCATGAAATGTGGAAGGCGTTGTGAAAATGTACGTCTCAAAATTGGTGACTACCACCTGAAATATCATATGTTTGCTATCGACATGGGCGGTTGTGACATTGTGTTAGGTGCAGACTGGCTAAGGACTTTGGGTCCCATTCTCATGGATTTCAAGGAATTAACCACGCAATTCGACTAGGAGGGCCAAAAATATAAGTTCCAAGGCATCACTGCCAGTTCACCTGAGATCATTAGTTCCCATCGCATGGAAAAACTGCTAAAAAAAGGTCATTCTGGCGTTATTTCCCAACTCCATGCCATATAGGCAACTGAGACACCCTCTGTGCTGCAAGACCTCCAATCCATCCTCTATAAACATCAGTTGGTCTTTTCCACTCCCCAGGGACTCCCACCTTCCCATGGTGTTCATGATCATTCCATTCCCCTTATACTAGGAAGCCTTCCTCCCAATATCTGTCCCTATCATCACCCCTTTTCCCAAAAAAATGAAATTGAGAAAATGGTTCAAGAACTGCTTAACGCAGGCGTTATCCGCCGTAGTATGAGCCCCTAATTTTCTCCTGTGGTCATGGTCCTGAAGAAAGAAGGTTCTTGGTGCATGTGTCTTGACTTCTGCGCGCTCAACAAACTCACCATTAAAGACAAATTTCCCATTCCTTCCATTGATGACTTCTTAGATGAATTGAGTGGCGCCCAGTTCTTTACTAAACTTAATCTTCGTTCTAGCTACCACCAGATCCATATAAAAGAGGCAGACATTCCTAAGACTGCCTTTAGAACTCATGAGGGCCACTATGAGTTTTTGGTCATGCCCTTTGGCTTGTGTAATGCCCCCTCCACCTTCCAAATCCTCATGAATCATGTCTTTCGCCCTTTTCTCCATCATTTTGTCTTAGTTTTCTTTGATGATATCCTCATCTATAGAAAAACCTGGATAGACCATCTTGCTCATGTGGACCGTGTTCTCCATCTACTCTCTCAGCACCAAATTTTCCTGAAACAATCTAAATGTGCTTTTGGCGCCTCATAAGTCGAGTACTTAGGTCATTTTGTTGGCAAGAACAACGTCAGGGTGGATCCTAAAAATATTGAAGCTATGTAAGACTGGCCTCACCCAAAGACTCTCAAAATCTTAAGAGCATTTTTGGTCTTAATAGGTTATTATCACAAGTTTGTTAAGAATTATGGAAAGATTGCGACACCTCTCACCACGCTCCTTAAAAAGAATTCTTTCACTTGGACTCCAACAATTGTTCAGGATTTTCAAACCTTAAACATGGCCATGTGCACCACTCCAGTCCTGACCCTTCCTGATTTCACAAAGACCTTTGTCCTGGAATGTGATGCTTCAGGGAAAGGTATTGGTGCTGTCATTATGCAAGAGGGCGGCCTTTGGAATTTACCAACAAACAACTGTGTGAACAAAATTTGGGCAAAGCAATCTATGAAAATGAAATGTTGGCTATTCTGCATGTTGTTGATTTGTGGTGCCCTTATCTATTGGGGCAACGCTTCCAAATTAAGACAGATCATCAAAGCCTTAAGTATTTTCTGGAACAATGCAATTCCTCCCCAAAGCAACAAAAATGGGTGACTAAGCTCTTTGGATATGATTATGAGATCATTTACAAAAAAGGAAAAGACAATGTGGTTGCAGATGCACTTTCCCGAAAAATATGAAGATGAAGGCTCCCTTTTTTCTCTCTCCTTCATTGTACTAGATTGGCTCCAAGCCGTTCACTCGGAATGGATACATGATCCGAAAAGTTCGCATCTGATACAACAATTGCATTCCAATTTTCCAGTTTCCCCAGGGTACTCTTGGCTCCATGATGAGCTTCGATACAAAGGCCGTTTGTATTTAAGTAAACAGTCAAAACTTAAATCCATGGTGCTTTCTGAGCTTCATGCCACACCCACAACTGGGCACTCTGGGTTTACCAAAACCTATGACAGGGTCAAACGTTCTTTTTTTTTGGGATGATATGAAACAAGAAATTCGTAATTTTGTGGCCAATGTGATGTGTGTCAATGCAACAAGGGAGAAATAGTCAAATCTCCTGGCACACTACAACTACTTCCGATTCCAACTGCTATTTGGAAGGATATCTCTATGGATTTTATCACAGGCTTACCTAAATCGGGCAATAAACCAGTCATCATGGTGGTAGTTGATCACCTTTCGAAGTATGCTCATTTCTGTGCTCTTCAAAACCCATTTATAACATCCACAGTGGCTCAAATTTTCATGGATCATGTCTTCAAGCTTCATGGAATGCCACATTCTATTGTTTCTAATCATGACCCAACTTTCACCAACAATTTTTGGCAAGAACTATTCAAGCTACAAGGCACCCAATTGCACCTCAACACAACTTATCATCCCTATATGGATGGTCAAACTGAAGTTGTCAACAAGTGTTTGGAAACATATTTGAGGTGTTTTGGATCATAAAATCAAAATCAGTGGGCTCAATGGTTATCCCTAGCTGAGTGGTGGTACAACACTTCATACCATACAACTACCCGCATGACTCCTTTTGAAGCAGTATATGGACAAAAGCCATTGCCAGTTGTCTCATATTTACCAGGTGTCTAGAAAGGTCCAGGCGGTTGACCACACGCTTACAGTTCGAGAGGCTATTATTCGTACCCTTAAAGAGAATTTGGTCATGGCCCAGAATCGCATGAACCAACAAGCAGATCAAGGTTGCTCTGAATGTCATTTTGTAGAAGGGGATCAACTGTTTTTTGGACTGCAACCTTACAATAAAACTTCCCTCAAGGTTAACCATTGTCAGAAGCTGGCGCCCAAATTTTATGGTCCTTATACAGTTCTCAAACATGTGGGACAGGTGGCCTATCAGTTAGTTTTGCCCAGTCATTCTAAGCTACATCCTATTTTTCATGTTTCATGCTTAAAGAAGGTGATTGGAACTAAGTGCCAAAATCAAACCAACCTTCCCGAGTTGGACGAAGAAGGCTCTATTTGGCTACAACCACAAGCAGTTTTGGACCAGCGTGAGCATCGCCTGCGTCAATGAACCATCAAGGAAGTGTTAGTCCAGTGGAAAGATACAACTCCAGTAGATGCCACTTGGGAACCAACTACCATTCTGCAACAATTTCCACATCTCAAGCCTTAAGGAGAAGGCTGTTTTTAAGGGGGAGGACATGTTAGGGACCTAACCCCTCACATAGGTAGAACAATGTATTCCAATGTAATTAAGGTCAATATTAATAAGGCCTTGCAATAAAGTAGAACAAGTCAAAAGTAAAAAGACCTAATAGAAGCTTCCGCTTCTAGAAGGATCTTCCTCTAGATGGTTCTATTGATAGACATATTTAGTATAGATAGGAGTCGAGGGTATGAGAACCCTAGCTTGGATATTATTGTAATAGAGCTCTACTTGACTGGAGGTTGCCCCCTTGAAGAGGCCCGTGAACATTGCTCTCAGACTCAAAGTGTTCTTTTCGGTGTTATTTTGATATCATTTTTGTGTTATTGTGGTGTTGTTCTGGTTATATTGTTGTTTATCTGCCATTTCTAGCATTTTATTTCTGTGCTGCATACTTTTTATATCTGGAATATTACATTTTATAGTTCATTTATTTTACAAGCACATTCTTTTATTTACTTTAAATTGTATAATATTAAATAAAATACATAAAAATCACACACACACACACACACACACACACACACACACACACACACACACACACACACACACACACACACACACTATAGTAAGATCTAAGAACCATATTTCTTGGGGTTCACACTATAGTAAGATCTAAGAACCATATTTCTTGGGGTTCACACTATAGTAAGATCTAAGAACCATATTTCTTGGGGTTCGATTGAGATTTTGATAGGCTATAAACTAGGGTTTTAATCTCTCATATCTCACCTAGCTTGAGGATATTATACAATGTATGAGTAAAGATAATTACCACTCCTTTCATCAACAATTTCTTTTGAACATTTCATCAAGTATTTTCATAATAAGAAGAATGATAGTATTGACGGTGTATATATTGGATTGTCCTATTGATATTCTACATAACATTTTCAAATATTTTTTTTTATCTTGACCTCATATCCCTAATTATAAACACACTAATATTTTTGAATCCCACCATACATTCATAAAAAACCTAAAAATATTTTGCCAACCAGTTTGATTTGTAGATCTGAAATATCAAGGATATAATAGTGTGCTTTTGTCAAGGACTCCCTCCTTCAAGTTGGCAAAAACCAACTAAAAA
>ML803256.1:424113-447389 GCA_009831015.1 Picea engelmannii
GGGCGCGGGAAAAAGGAAGGCTTACGGTTTTGAGAGGAAACAATTTGTTGTGCTTCTTTGGATTTTTTGGTAGCCTCCACCCAAGTCGTAGGTCGAGCCATGAGGACATGGGCCCTAATCTCCTCCTTGAGGCCACTTATAAAACACTCTCGAAAGAAAGCATCAGTCATGCCCTCTGTTCGAAAAGCCAGACGCTCAAATGCAGCTATGAAGTCTTCGACTGTGCCTGATTGCTTCAATTTGGTCAAACAACCCAAATGGTTGTTGTCAGTGTCAAAGCGTTCATAAAGCTCAACAACAAATTGGGTCCAAGCAATATATCCTTGACGGGAAGTTTTTCTCCATTGCCACCATTGCCACCATTGCCAGCGTTCTTGATCTAGATGGAGAACACCATACTGGAGTTTGGCCAAGTCATCTGTAATGTTTTAGAGAGAGAAATAATGTTCCATTTGTGTGACCCAACCAGTGGGGTCTGAGCCATCAAATTTAGTTACATCCACCCGCAGAAGGCGTATGTCCCTTTGAAAGTGATATGCATGAAAGGAATGGGAAGAAGTTTCACCTCCAGTCTTTTTAGGTGCATCATTATCGAGAGGGATTTTGAGTTTGGTGCAGAGTGCTACAATGACAGATTCAAGTTCATTTTTAACTTCCGCCATTGCAGACTGCACGGCTACATGGACGGATGCATTCATGGAGGCATCACGGGAGGCAATAGTAGCACTGAGTTGTTGCACTTCTTGTTGGGTCTCAAGTAAACTGGATTGCAGGGTGTTGAAGTGAGATTCTAGTTCTTGGTTACGGGTATGGGCCATGATGACAGGTGAACTGAAAAGGGAGCGGGCGGGGTCAGAAATTTTTGCAGAAAAATGATATGGGTAAAAGTGATAAGGGAAAATAGACGAATCTAATGGAATAGGTCTCAAATAATGGTGAAAAAATGGGTGAATTAAAAAGGGTGTGGGCGGGGTCAGAAATTTTTGCAGAAAAATGATATAGAGGAAAGTGATGAGGGCGAAGAGATGATTCTAATGGAATAGGTGTACAAAGGAGAGTATTGTTAGACAATTGGCTTAGGTTGTGTTAGTGTCCTATAATTTTCTCAAGGGTCAATGTCTGAATCGAGTGTTTGACATATATTAGGATGTTGAAGAAAATGGTGTTTGAAAGGGTAATGAAGTGGTCCTAGGGCTGCTTATCATCATCTCGAGTGTCAAACTATCAATCATTGACCTTCAACCATCGATAAAAGCCAAACAATAAAAGAAAATGTCAAAATGAACCTTGCTCAGCAAGTTCGCTATGCAAGTTTGTTGCGCAAGTTCTGGAAATGATTTTTTTCCAGTAAACTTCAAACTCTGTTTCTGACCAAATGGAAAGGAATATTTGAAAAATTAAAGAGCCTTTTGTCAATAACGATCCCATTCACAAAAACCTCTCATTTTATTCACAGGTGTCATGGTTTGCAATATTCGAATGGATCTTACCAACCTATTTTTCATATTTAAACATTTAATGATTTCCTGTTTTAGTCATTATCTTTAGATGCGGATCTCGAGACGCTGGAGAGGAATTTTTGAAAACAAAAAGAGGTTTTTCTCACAAATGGGTTCATATACAAAAATCTCTCTCAGTTTTGTAACAACTATTATGATTTGAGATATATGATTCTATATTTGACCCCTATTTTCCAGCAAATTGATTCCTATTTCCTAGAAGACGGTTCTAAATGTGTTGCTATCCTAATGTAACTAAGTCTATCTTTGGGGTAATGGTTAAAACCGACCTCCTAAACTTTGGGAAGAGTATTTTCTATATATATTTGTAATTTTGATTGACTAAAAAGTTGGCAGAAGCATAAAGGAGATTTCTATTGAGCATTTTGTAATGTTTCTAAATTATAATGGAATATCAGTCAGAAGTCTAGAGTTACTCTTACCAGAGATTCTTGTGATGGTGTTTTTGAAGTGTGTCCCTTTCCATGTGTATGTAACTCTTATCTTAGTTTTAATTTAAACGTGTGTTCTTCAATGTTTGATTGGAAAATACATGATCATAATTCATCCATTTTTGATGCTCTGATTCATAACAATTAAAGATTCCATAAATTTCCTCTAAAGTTGTTTTAAGAATTCATCCTCAATTAGATGCTCTTAGTGTAATGGGATGTTGAACTCCCTTTTCTACCACCATGTTAATACAATCTTATTGACTGATAACACATCATCTACCTTTCCTCTGTTTCCTTGATAGCTCTACTACCAATAACTGATAGCTCCCTTTGTAGTAAATTTGACTCCATGCCCAATAGATTCTTTTTCACCTCTTCCATCAACCACATCTTAAAACGTTATTTCCATTTCAGATCTGGCCACTAAGACTACTACATAGTTGTTGACGCTTGAATCCCTTAGGATCTTGAAGACAACCTCACAAGGATATAAATCCCCCTATGTTTTTATAGAGGTGGTACTCCTCTTTACTTTAATATTTTATTGGGATTCTAGATATTTAGAATATGGGACTTTGTAAAAGGCCGTCGTGGTAATCAAAGAAATATAAAGATTGCAAGAAAGATTAAAGGAAAATGTTTTGTTTTCTTTTTAAATAAAGTTCTCGAGAAAGGATTAGGAACCACACACATTCATACATTTAAAGAAAATAAAAAAAATTTCCTCACATCCATCATAGTTTAAACTAAATATTTATGATCAAATAAAAATAAAAAGAAGATGATCCGCATGCATTAGAGAACTTTAACAGAGTGGACACATGGGCGACTCAAATAAAGATAATGATAGATCAATATCAAATACTTTACATTCAAAACTTAGAGTTACAAAGCAAAGTTGAAACTGATCCTGAAATAGCTCTCTTGAAATTTCTAAAAAATATATAGTCCGTTACATATTCTTTGAAATTTAAAATGTGTTTGTCTTAAAGACTGGGATTGGGGCTCCCGCGGACCATAAAGAAAATATACACAAGAATTAATCTTGTATAAGTAGGATGATGGGTGGTAGAAGAATAGCAAGACATGGAAAGAAGAAAAGAAAAGTTATCGGACTTCGGTTAAACCTTTCTATTCAAAGAAGCAGAGTAACTAGATGAAGGAATTGATAAAGAAAGAAGGATGTGATCAACATAAACTTACTATGATGGTCTCTCATGTATTTACTTGTTTGCTGGTGTCCTTTTATTGTCTTCATTAACGATTACATGAACCGTCTCAACTATTTCTTGCCCCTCATTGGTCAGTTTGTAGATTTCTTTCTTGAACCATTCTTCAATATAATTCTTCATTGGTGCCACATTTATCTCATGCCAGATTTTGATGTTGAAAAACTCGCCCTCCAAGTCTTACAAATCAAGAAAAATACCATGTAAGGCTTCCTCAATGTCCCGATTCTTCACGGAGTATTCCACTAGCCAATTGTCTCTATTGTCCTCATCATATTCAAGTATACCATAGAACGTTTCTATTGACAACCCTTTAAGAATCTTAACTTGTTCGTCAAACTATTGCTTTATTAGGAACATTGAGTTGAGAATTAGTTTTGGGTCTTGTACTTTGTTATTATTTTCGGCCAAGTTTATCTTCATGGGCCTCTTGAATAGTTCTTCCCTATTTGATATAGCTTGGCTTCATGCTTGAACAATATTATTCAATTTTTTTTTTATCTTTTCTTTCCAGCACACATTCAACTGTTTTACCTGACTTGAAGAGGGAAGATCCTCCTCTCATGTTGGAAACTTTGTTTCCAAAGGGTAGTACAACATCATGTTAAAAACCTTCTTCATTCTTTAGGTCGGCTTGCAAATACTTATGGAAGGCATGCGCCCTCGAGCCAAAAGAAACAATGTTTTTTGAAATTTCCCATGCCTCTGTGATCAATGCCATTCTTTTCTTAATGTTTCTTTCTACATAGATTTTGGCTGATCTAAGTAGGATTGAAGATCCTTTCAATTTAATGGGTTTGAATATTGTCAAAGGACTGACAAGAAGTGGAAGAGGCATTAAGGCATCTTCTAGTTCCTTGATCTTTTATTTTAACTTCATGTTTTCCGCTTCAAGACCACCAATGGAGTCATCTAGAGAATCCCTAGTTGCTCTGAGAATTTTAGAAATATGGGAAGGATGCATATCTCTTAGGTCAACCTCTGATCAAGATTTTCTTTTCTTATTCTTCATATCACATTTTTCAATAATCAATTTCTTGGATTCCCTGTCAAAGACAACGCTATGAAAAGCAAATGACTCTTCTTCATTGAAGGTTTCATTCTCAATGATTTATAATGAATTATGATGGGCCATGTTCCCCGGCTGATCCATTGTGGGAAACATTTTCTCAACATCTGCCTTGAGCTCTGTGTCTTCAAGAGAGAAGATTTTGATGTCATGTTCTATGCGATGGTCTTCTTCCTCTTGCAAAACATTCTTCCTCTTTTTTCTCAGAGGAAGCTTGTGTGAGCTCTCAATTTTTCCCAGAGGGGGATTCTTTTCTCCTCCATCGACTGAACTACTATTGGTAACTTTCCTAGTTGGGTGGGATGTTGGAGCATTTCTTTGAGATGTGGTAGTTTTAGGAGTAACAATTGGGGATTGGGCACTCTTCTCACTGGGACCCTTTCCTTTCTGCTTGTAAAACTCATTAGTACTAAGTATTGTTTCCAAGTCACCAACATTGTGAGCAGGAGCACCTAAGTTATTATCTTCTTCTTCACTAAGAATAGTATGAATAAATGAATTTCTGAATCCTACTGCCAGCATATGTTCCACAAAAATTCCATTAGGGTCAAACCCCTTTATCTTTTCAACATATTTCAGATTCACCTTGTGGAAGTGGTTCACAAACTCATTGATTTTTTTTATATTCCTGAATATAAAGTCTCCAATTTTCCAAGGCAAGGGTATGAATTACTTTTTCCATTTCTCATGAAAAAAGTGCAGCCATAAATTATATTGCCTTGCTACTTCCGTGATAAACATTTTATCAGATACATGGTATGGAAGAAAAGAGGGATTTTCCTTGGAACCAAAAATCCTGATGAGACTATGATTTTCCATCCGCTCTAACGTCCCCTTTTTATCCAATAATTATTTTCCTGGTCAAATATTCTGGGGGTATCTTTACCAAACAATAGTCCTTTGAAAACTAAAACAAAATCACTATAAACTTCGTAAAAATGAAAAGAATATTTGTGTCTCCACAATGATTGGTACCATAAGGTAACTGGATCAAGTTCATAGTTCACCCTCTTACAAATACATGATTTTGGAAATTGACAACAATATGTTATCGTAAACACCAAATAAAAAGCCATGAAGAATTTCTTGTCATTTTTTACTGTGACAATTGGGAGGAGATTTCAATGGAAATCAGTTTTCCCCAATCGAAAAGAGATTACTCTTTAATTGTAAAATATAAAATATAAAGAATCATTTAAGAAATGGTGGCAGTGCTTTCTTGGTCTGTCATGCTGGTAAACAACCAAGCAATTTCATGAAAGGGGTTTTTAAATGAGTCGACCTAAATTCTAGTAATGTCTTCTAGGATGGTCGCAGGATTCTCTAAGAACTCAGACAAAGAGGTTCATGCCATTGTCATGCCTCTTCAGGAAATCCATGCAATCCTCTCCTTTGAAGGTAATTGTTGGCTCATGGAGTTTCAACATATTATGAAATATTTGCGGTGAAAGAGAGTTGGGGGAACGATCCTGGAGTTGTATGATTCCTTGACTCGATACGTATTTCTCAACGCACCATGCAACCGGTTCCTTGCAGTCGAAAACCTCAGGGACACATCCCGCACAAGAAATTCCAGATGTCCAGATCATTTCTTTTTGAGGAGAAGGGGATGCATAGTAAGAATACACTCTGGACCACTGAAAGTTATGGTCTTCACACCCAAAAATATTCAAAGTATCACCACAGAAATGTTGAGATATTGCTGCCATAAGTTGACGATAGTGTTCTTTAAACAAGATAATATTTGAAATGAGTGATTGAGAGAGATAAAAATAATACAATCTTTGTCAAATCGTGCTTTAATGCACATTTAATGAGAAACCCTCGAGCCCTTTGCTTATTAATGACGATCTTTACAGAACCTTCATGATGATTTATTAGCATTAAACCATAATTAAATTTGTATTGGGAAAAGCACGAAGGTGGCGGGGACGGACGTGAGCAATTTGAATTTGGGAACTATTGTGAACCCGTGAACTTGCGGTTGTGAATGATATAAAATAGGCTAAGTGTTGCACTGCGATCGGTCTGACTCAATAGAGGAGAAAAAAGATACTTAGGAGTTCAGTACCCACGACAAGTCTGATGGTCATAATTTAGATAACAAATCTTTGGTTGCAAAATGGATATCGTGGAACTTGGAATATGAAAGCTTGAACGCGTGAACCCGCAGTTGAAAAAATGGTTAAGTACATAATAACACCACGGTCGGTCGGAATCATGATATGGGAGTAAGGATGGAGGTGAAGATCTGTGAGTCTACCAACCCGCAAACCCGCCGTTTTTGAAAAATGTCTAAGTATAGTAACTAGAAAAGGAAAAGAGAAGGGAGAAAAGAAAAGGGTAAAGAGGGTAGGTATAGAAGAGGGAAAATAAATGGAAAAAAAAATGAGGTTGGAAAATAGAAAGGGGAGGAAAAACTCGGAAGTGGGAATTGATCTCAACAACTGGCTCCAACTGTGGGATGATAACCCCCTATAGGTTGTTAGGAATCCATAATATTTATGACCGGGTGTTTCCACCCATTGGGCTATGGAGTAAAAGGTAAGAATATACAAACTGAAAAATAAATTTATGTGTAAGGAAAATGTGAAAGTTTTAGGTGAAGAAACCTTTCAAATGTTTCCCGTTGATAGGCAACATTAATATTTTACCCTTCATGTCTTGGAGCATATAGGAATTAAAACCCAAGAATCTTTTGACGATGTATGGTCCAATCCAGAGTGCTTTGAACTTTGTATGCATCAATGGCTTCTCCTTAGCTTTGTTCTAGAGTAACCCCAGTTCTCCCTTCTGAATTTTTTTTACAGTTGCGTTCTGATCAAAATATCTTTTGATACTTTGCTATCTCTGAGAAGTTCTATTCAGGTATTTACTTCGTTCTTCCTCCAATTTCAACAGCTGGTTGATCCTCCTTTGGATAGGTGAAATGTCTTATGCATCTTCTGTTTTAACCATAAAACTCAAGGCATTGAGTTCAAGGCTAATTAACATTTTCACTTCTTTCCCATAAACCAATGTATACAGGGACATCCCAATGCTGTCCTTTGGAGTCATTATTGTTACCCACAACGCGTCAGTCAACTCAAATGCCAATTCCTTTGGTTCTTTTCAATAGTTTTGTTCAATATCTGGATGAGTGTCTTATTTGGGGATTCTGCAAGACCATTTGCTTGTGGATAATAGTTTGATGATTGCCCCATAATAATTCCATATTGTCCACAAAACTCTGTAAACTTTGAACCAATGAAAATTGAACCATTATCAACAATAAATTTATCTGGGACATCGAATCTTGACAAAACATTATCTTTGAGGAACTTAATTAACTCTTCAGAATCAACCTTTTTTAATGCCATCGCCTCTGGCCACTTTGTAAAATAATCTGTAGAGATCAGAATATACATGTGTCCCTTGCTTGACTTTGGATTTATTGGCCCGACGACATCATTTCCCCATTGAGAGAATGGTTTTTCTACAATTATGGGCTGTAACGACATCACAGATCTCTTAATTTTCCCTGAAAACTGCTCGCATGATACATACTTCCTTATTTTGGCATATGAGTCTCTTAAAATTGATGGCCAATATAATCCAACTCTTATTATCTCATGGATGGTTGTATTAGGTGAAATATGCCCCCCACATATTCCTTCACGGAATTCTCTCATTAGTTCTTGGGCTTGGTTTTCATCAAAGCATCTCAGTAATATAACATCATAGTTCCTTATAAACAATATATCAACAATTAACATATATTTATTTGCCTTCATCTTCAATGTTCTTCGCTCTTTAGAGTTCATGGTGACATGAAACTTCCCGAATCTCAAGTAGAATACAATGTCTCTGTACCTCAATTCACAATCATTAAGGGTTTTTCTCATGAAACTGATTAGGAGTTCTTCACCCTTGGTATCCCTTTGAGTAAGAACAAATGAAACAACTATTTCTATAGTGGACGAGTAGATGATGAAATCCCTTTGAAAATCTAGACTAATGAGAACTGGAGCTGTGGTGATTTCTCTTTTGATATTATTGAAAGATTCTTGGGTATTTATTGTCCATTCAAACCTCTGCTCCTTTTTCAATAATAAATTGATCGGCTTCACAATACTTGCATAGTCAGGAACAAACCTTCACACAAAATTGATCTTACCAAAAAATGATTGAACTCCTTTCTTAGATGACAGAGGGTTGAGTTCTTTTATTGCTTTAACTCTTTCTAGATATATATATATCCCTTCCTTGCACACAATATGACCCAATAGTTTACCTTGAGTTACAACGAATAAGCATTTCTTTGGATTTAGAGAGACACCATATAATCTACATATGTCAAAAACTTTTCTCAAGTGATGGATATGATCACCCCTTGTTTTTGAATGCACTGTCAAGTCATCTTGATAGTTTTCCATGAATTTTCCTATCAACCCACTAAATGAATCATCCATGGCCCCATGGAATGTGGCTCCAACATTATTCAAACCAAAGGGAATCCTAGCATATGCATGTCTCCCAAGGTGTTATGAATGTTGTCTTTTCTCTATCTTCTTCAGCAACCAGGACTTGATTATATCCAGAAAAACCATCCAACATAGACATGTAGGATGATCTCGTGACTTGCTGGAGAAGAAAATCCATGTTAGGTAAATGATGATTATCCTTTATGCTTGCTTTGTTAAGATCCCTAAAATCCACACATATCCGGATTTCCCAGGTCTTCTTTCTTACTATCACAGTGTTTGAAAGCCAGTCAGAATGTCTAATGGGATATATTATTCTGATCTTATTTAACTTCTCCAATTCAATCTTTACTAGAGGTTTCAATTTGGGGTTCATCATACTTATTTTTTTCTTAACAAGCTTTGCTTCTTCTCTCAAAGGAATGGCGTGTTAGAATATCATTTTATCATAAGCTTTCAAATCATCATGGGTCCATGTGAACACATCAAGATATTCTTTCAACAATGCAACATATTGATCAACTTCTTCAATGGTACAATCAACTCCCAAGTTGACATATTTTGGGGAACTGTCAGTTCTAATATTGAATTTTCTTGTTTCTTGCACCTTTCGAAGTGAAATTTCTTCCAGGAGATTCTTAGCATGATCATCTTTCGTAAAAATAGACTCAGATTATATACAATCTTTAGGGACAATAGACATGTGATTGTCATCATCATGATCATCGTCCAACAAAATTTTTGCAACAATTCATCATTCTCAAACACTTGCAAATATTCCATGTTATCGGGTATAGAAGGTCATAATGATCTTTCTACTTGAAAATATGTTTTTCTTTGTATATCATCTGGGTTTGACAATGAGGTCGCCAAGGCAAATGAATCTGACTTCTGATTCTTGTCCCTTGGAATGAAGGAAATGTTGAAAGAACTAAATTATTCCATCAATTCATTAACTCTTTTGAAATATAACTTGAGTATTTCCTTCTTGATTTTATACTTCTGGGTGACTTGATTAATCACCAACTCAGAATTTTCAGTCTTCATTTCTCGTGCAAGAATCATCCCCTGAATCAAATCTTCATATTCGGCCTCATTATTAGTACATGCAAATTCGATTCTAATAGCATGTGGATGCATAATCTTTTATAGACTTATAAGTACAATTGCAAGTCCACTCCCAGAGCTTGAACAAGCTCCATCGACATCCTCCAATAACCTTCAAACAAATACTCTTGATTCTCCGTGTCTTGAATTTTCTATAGGATTTCACTATGTTCCATGTCTAGGATAAACTAATTTCGAATCCTGACGTCTATATAATATTCCATTAACTCATTATCTTTCTTTTTGAAAGAGAATGGTTTCATGGGTTCACAAGGCACCTTAATCATTGCTCCTTCTTTGCCTGGCATCATCATGTGACTTCCATCATTCATTATATATCCCCCAATAATGGATGACCATTCTCTTCCCAACACAACTCCATATGCTAGAGGAAGGTCTAGCACAATAAAATTAAAAAACTGTAATAATATGGGGCGCTGTCGTGATCCAAGCATAAAAGTCCTTGATTTTTCCATAAGCTAACACTTTTCTAGAATCAATTGCATATACACTTTTTCCAGTATCGTAATATTTGGTACAAATCATGCCCAATGCCTCCATGGCCACCAGTGGCATGATATTATTGGTCGCGTCAGTATCAACTAAACAATTATGAAGTGCAACATCATGATTTTTAATTGAAATGTAAAAGGGAGGAATTTTACCTCCAACTTGAAAGTTGATTGATTCTGGCTTTGTTTCATACTGGTAACAACTACTTCTTCTTTTTCAGATGGATCATCCAACAATCTCAAGATGTTTTCCCTTTGTTGGGGAATCTTCACCACTTCTGTAAGAGGAAGAGTTATCCTTAATTTGCTTAAGTCCTCTACAATATTGTATGTCATTTGACTGGAGTTTGACATTGGGTGTTGCTTCTTATTTCCAACATTATCCATTTTTTTCTCACATGCTCTTTTCTCATTCGTTTTCTCTTTATCTTTTTGGTTTTCTTTTTCAAAGTCATTCTTATTCTTGGATATATTGACAAATCCTCTTGTCTGGGTGACATTTTCTTGCGAGTCATATGCATGGACATAAGAATTTATATATACATGGACATCTCGCATCCGTTCATATGCACAGTTTCAGAACTTTCATTAGGTGAATACTAGTTCTCTTGCTCAACCATTTTCTCATCATATACATCATCTAGAACAAATGCATTGAGAGTAGGATACCTGGGAATCCTTGGTCTTTGCGGATTATCCATGTTTTCAAACCTCACTCTGTTTTCTTGGGGAGGGTTTCTTCTTTTCTCTAGGACTGGCATTCTCAGATTTGTCGCATAATTATCTCCCCTTCTTAGTCTGGTTATCTCATTCCGCATTTGCTTGATAGTTCTATTCATTTATGCAATTTCAATTATTTTCTTAGTTTCTTGTGCCGCCACAGGGTCTACCTTCACATCTGGTATGGTTCCGTTGAAAAATCCTCCTCCAATTGTTTGATTTTGAGCTGGTCGTGGCTTGAATTCTTCATTCTTTCTTGAACTGGAGGATCCTTGATTATCAATACTTAATCCTCCTAGTTGCCTTTGTACTTTTCCTAGTATAATGTCAGGGTTGACACCCATTTCAATCATAATTTCTTCCATCTTAGTGGATTTATTCATTTCCTCCTCCAAGGTAGCCATTTGGGATGTTCTGATAGAATATTTCACATTCAGGGGCATTTCAATCTTATAACAACTGAGTACATTTGGGTCATTCGGTCTTTATCTTTTGGAATCTTACTCAAGGTTTTATTGAACTCGATATTAAAATCTCATATTCTTTCATTCTTCCTCAACCCAATCTGGGTGAAATCAGTGAGAAAGGTATGTCAGGAAATTGGAGGGGCGAACATAGTCAGGAATATGGCTTCGAGGTCATTAAATGAGTGAATTGATCTACTGGGTAATGTTTTATACCATTCATACACTCTTCCTGATAAGGTTTGTAGAAATAAGCTTATCATGACATCGTCATACTCAACATAGTGAAAATCACAAACATCAAGAAATAAGTTAAGGTGCCTCTTTGTATCAATTGCTCCGTCTCTAGAAAATTCCTTCAGGGTACCCTTAGGGAGAACAAGGAGATCATGTTGCTCACCTAGAAGATTCAAAAGAAAATCTTTTATTCTTCTTCAATTTTCAAACCTTAAGTTTTCTTGATTTCTTGCAACATCTCTTCCACCTCCTTGTCTCTCCTCACGAGGTTCTTCTCGAGGTTGTTCATTTATTTCTACCATATCCGGAGAGATTCCAGGAATATGATTTTCACTTCTCAGAATAAAGAGTTGCTTGCTTTTGCTTCTGGTAATGGGTCCTTTGTATTCATCCAGCTTCAATCCTGACCTTGTCCTTGTGCTTCTCTAGCTAGCCTTTGGTTTCTTCGATCTTGTTGCTTGTCTCTCCTCTGTCTCTGGAGGATTTTTCTTTCTTCTTCTTGGACTAAGATCTGCCATGACCTTTCTAATTCCTCACGACTCTCGACTGTAGTTATTACCAGATTGTATAGCTGGTTGATCTATAATTTTCAGGATTTTTTTAACCATGTATTCAACTTGAGATTTGAATCATTAACATCATAAAAATGCTTGAAATATGAGTTGGAAATGCTTAAAAATTTCTCACACATAAGCATAAAAAGATTTGAAAAACCATATAAATAAGACTGCAGATGATAATGGCTACGTCTCCGAGCCCCTTCCAATGAGAATGGCATTCTTAATTAGTCTTCAAAAGGCTTACAAATGAGTGTTCTTGAAACCCCTTTGTTTTCTGTCAATCATAACCAGAAACAAAAAACACCATTGAACTCCTTGCGAAATTCTGCGAAAAATGAGTATAAACTTGAATATATTTGCCCGAGGCCTCCTTTGGCATGCAAAACGAAACACCCTGCCTGCAAATAAGAAAAAAATGTACAAGCTATATGGATTCCACCTCGAGATCCATGCCCATTAATGTCTTGTGCACTTGTACCCTATCTCAGTCTCTGCGCAAAAATGTATTCCTGAACTCCCAACTCATGGTTGGAATTGTGGTTTCTTTATAAAGTTTTGGTGTTTTCAAGTTAAAATAATTTTGCGTCGTTCTTCATTCAACGGTGGGGAAATGCCCCAATGGTAGAGCGTTGATTTATTTGGGGAGAGGTCCCGGGGTCAAACCCGCAGGCCTCTCCTCCCTTCTGCATTTTGAAGTGGTGGCATGAATTTATGTTGACACATTATAATATATAGTTTTGATATGGTATGGTTTGTTTACACGTATAGTTCCACCGCTCCACGTTATGATATGGTTATCAAATGTTTTGGTGGTATGGCTCCATGTTATGATATGGATAAGATTTAACATATGGTTACTATATAATATAACTTCGAATGGGGGCCTTGGTGTTAGCATGGGGTTGAGGGCTAAGCCCTTGGCCCCTCCCCATTTTTTTCCATAATGCATAACTTTGAACTTTTAATATAATTTTTACCATCGTTAACCATTTTTGTCAAAACTTCAACTGCTGATAACTTCTACATTCATACACCTTTTCTCATGAAACGAGCATCGTTGGAAAGCTGCCAATGAGCCCTACACACCTATCCACTTTCTTTTCCCTTTTGAAGACTTTTATTTTGAACAACTTTAGAAAGATCCTCATGGATAAAACTTTCCCACTGGGAAGCTTTTGGGCCACCAAAAGCATAAATTTATTCTGACAATAAGTGAGGGTATAGTTCCCTCACCCTTCTGGTCTCTACCACCGTGCTTTGCTTGGATGCATTCCTTTAAGCCCCACATGAAGGTATTCCACATCGCCTCTTCATGAAGCCCTGACCTTCTTATCAAGTATGGCATCTTCTTGAAGTTCATTAAGATACTCAAGAGTAAACTCATCAACCGAAGGTACTTGTACATGTTCATCCTGATCCATGATCATAGGAGGCTCATAAAATTTCAAGTTTTCCACATTGATGACATAATACATTTTCATGTAAGGAGGCAAATCTAACCTGAAGTTATTATTACCAACTTTATCCAAAATTGTGAAAGGTCCATACCTGATAGGTTTCAACTTTTTACCTTCATCCTGGAGTCGGTCTTTGCTTATGTGAAGCCAAACTTGATCACCAACTTGAAAGTGATGATCCACTCAATGATTTTCATGTCTTGCTTTGTATTTAGCTTGACTTGATTCCAACTGTTCTTGCATTGCTTGATGAATTACCTAAATCTCCTGGATAAACTTCAAGGCTTTATCTGCATCAACTTTCCCATATTCCACTAAATATTTCCCGAAGACAAAGACTAAAGGAGACTTAGGTACATAACCAAAACAAGTCTTGAATGGAGACTTATGTGTAGAAGAGTGTATGGCCCTATTGTAGGCATGCTGTACATAATGAAATTTCTCATCCCACAGCTTGGGATGCTTGGTACAATACCCTCGAAGAAGATGTGCTACGGTCTTTCAACAGAGTTAGCCCTCCCCCCCGAGCATATGGTTTCACATACAACCACACGGAGCGCGCGGGGGGTTTAACATTGCAGCCCGCGGTGTTTAATTAAACCGTGGTTCTATTAACCATTATCATATGACCAATTCGTTTATTGAATAGTGCGCGGGGTTAAATGTATAAAACACGGTTTGAACCATATAACACGGTTGCAATGTATTGTATAACCATTGTATAAATGGAGGTTTGGCGCGGATTCAAAACTATTCAAATGGTTAACCCTCACACAGTTAGCCACGTGTCACATGCCTATTCAACCTTGCAACAGTTAGCCCTTTTTATGCGCGGGACGTGGCCATATGGTCCCCATGCGCCCAACACCTCCGTCCTTGGGGGCCTTATTTTCGCTAACGGTGCGACATTTTGGCACCAATTTCGGAAGGCACGCGTCTGCTGAGTTTAGGCATGGAAAAACGCCCAGAGGCTGGGTTCACACACACCCAGGTGTGAAATGGCCAACCAGTGACAGAGCTTGAAGGGGAAAAATGGCAGGAGGCCTAACTTTTTGAGTTTTTGACCAAATGAGGTGCCGAAAAAGCCCAGCTAGGGGTTTTTGGACGTTTTGAGTCCATTGGCACTATTTTCACAGGCATTTGAAGACTTCTTTTGTAGGTTTTTAACCAGTGAAGTTTGAGGAAGCTCCAGGGAGCTTGAAGCCCTCATTGTTTGAGGCCTTGCTCAGATGAGTACATGTCCATTTTCTGAGAATGAATAATCATTTCTGACTAATTATTCTGCTATGAACACATTGGGATAGGTTTCAGATCCATTGGAGGACTTTTACAGGTGTTTTTTTCCATAGAGAAGCTCAGGGAAGCTTGGAGGCCACATGTAGAAGAGGTCATGACTGGATGAGACAAGATCCATTTTCAGAGTTCTAATAGTCATTTTTGGGGTTTTTATGTATTCTGAACCCAATGGTACAGTCTGTAAATCCATTGGAGTTGAGAAGCAGCTTGTAAAAGGACATTTTACAAACTAATCCCAAAGAGCCAAGTCCATTGAAGGAGGCTCAAGGAGATGTAGCCCAGAGAGGGGTGAACTCCTTTATCATCTTGTTATTGTTGTGAGTTTGTTGTGTTATTTGCTGCAATTTATGTTGCTATGTATTGGTTTATAGCAGTTAATTAACCTTTTAAAAGAACATTTCCTCACACATGAACATTGACAAGAAGAAGCATGAACTTAACACATAAACTATCTTGCCTATTTTAACACATGAAGCAAGGTCCTGTAAGGTTTATTTTATTGAAGTAGGGGGTGCTTGCATAGCATAACAAGTCATCCTTCTATTTTCAGATCATTGGTACATAACCAAAACAAGTCTTGAATGGAGACTTATGTGTAGAAGAGTGTATGGCCCTGTTGTAGGCATGCTGTACATAATGCAATTTCTCATCCCACAGCTTGGGATGCTTGGTACAATACCCTCGAAGAAGATGTGCTACGGTCCTATTGACCACTTCAATTTGTCCATCAGTTTGTGGATGAAATGTCGTGCTTTTATTCAACTTTGTGTCCATTAGTTCCCATAAATATGACCAAAATTTCTCCATAAAGAGGGAATATCGATTCGATACAATAGAAGTGGGTAACCCAAAATGAACCCATACTTGTTGAAAGAATAATTGAGCAGTCAACTCAGCTGTGACCTGCTTCTTACAAGGCATCAATATGCACATTTTACTGAACCTATCCACAACAACATACAAGTAGTCATGCCCTTTTCTATCCATAGGTGTCCCTCCTGCAAAATCCATTGACAAACTTTCCCATGGACGGGAAGGAACATGAAGTGGTGTGTACAAACCCAATTTTCTATTACTTGGTTTACTGGTTGCACACATAACACACCCTTTTACATATTTGGACACTGTTTCATTCATTCGAGACCAATAACAAAACTTTTTCAACTGTGCCACAATTTTTCCTACACCAAAATGCCCTGCAATGAGATAAGTATGAGCTTCTCTTATTATATGAACTCTTTCACTTTGTGGAATACATATTTTTCCAAGATGATAGAACAACTTATCATGAATATGATAGGTTAGTTCTTCATTCTGAGAGCCATGTATTAGTGATTCATAAACTTCTTTGTAGTCTTTGTCTTTAGAATATTATTCAACATAACTTGAATGAACTAAAGAACTTTCTTGTATGACTATAGAAGCATTTGTTGGTGGTCTTGATAACATATCTGCAAATTTGTTCTGAATTCCTTTCTTATATTTAATAACTAAATGAAATTGTTGTAAGAAACCCATCCATCTGAAATGTCTTGATTGTTGTATCTTAGTTTGTGATTGAAGATATTGTAGTGGTTGATGATCTCTATGTATGATTGTTTCTTTACCCAGTAGATAATGTTTCCACTTCTTCACATTTTGTACTAATGCATACAATTCTTTGTTATTTAGGATAGTTAATTACTGCTTTAGAGAAAGTTTCAAAATGATAGCTTATTGGTTTTTTATGTTGCATTAATACTGCCCCCATGGCATAACCACTAGCATCAACCTCCATCTTAAATGGTTGTTGAAGATCCAATAGTGCAAGTACTGGAGCTGCACTTATCTTCTCTTTCAAACTGTCGAAGGATTTCTGTGCTTTGCCTTCCCACTGAAAGACTTTGTTTGTAACTGTCAAAACATGCAATGGAGAAGCTATAAAGGAGAAATTTGCAATGAACTTCCTCCAATATTGGGTTGCTCCCAAAAATATTCTTACTTCGGTTACATTATTTGGCTTAGGCCAGTTTACAATGACCTCTACTTTAGAGGGATCAATCTTCAATTCCCCTCCCAATATAGCCTAAGTAGACTAAAGATGTCTTTCCAAACTCACATTTAGACATCTTCAAATAAAATTTCTCCCTTACAAGTACATCTAGTACCTGTCTTACATGCTTAATATGTTCTTCCCAAGTACGATTGAAAATCAAAATATCATCTAAGTAGACTATGAAAAAATCGTCAATGAATGGTCTAAACACATCATTCATCACCCTCATGAATGTTGCAGGTGCATTACAAAGCCCAAAAGGCATTACCATCCATTCATACAATCCTTGCTTAGTTTTAAAAGAAGTCTTCCAAATATCATTATCATGTATTTGAATTTGATGATAGCCACTTCGTAAGTCTAACTTAGTGAAAAATATTGCATTCTTAAGCTGATCCAAAAGATCGTCAATTCTGGGAAGAGGATACCCGTTCTTGATAGTGATTCTATTTAGTGCCCTGTAATCCACACACATGCACCATGACCCATCCTTCTTTGGCACCAAAACAATCGGTGAACTACATGGAGAGGAACTTGGCCGAATGTCCCCTTTTTCAAGCAATTCCCGAACTTGTTTCTTTATCTCTACATTTTCGATGACTGAGGACCTGTACATACAAATGTTAGGTAGAGGTGCATCCCATTGTAAGTGAATCTCATATTGAATTTTTATTTTAGGAGGTAACCCTTTAGGATCTTGAAATAGAATATCATAATCAGATACAACTTTAGTCAAGTCCTTTTTCAGTTTAGGATCACATCCTTTAAAAGATTCATTTGTTTCAACATCTTTTTCTTTAACAATCATAAGAACAAAATTCTTATTGGCATTCATTAACCTCTTCATTTGACTTGCAGAAACTAAGGAAAGATTAGTTTTCATGCGATGTGCACGGACAATATAATCGATACCGTCTTTAGTGAGCTGATATCTGTTATCCTCTCTATAGAAGACAACCTTCCTATCATACATATAAGGAATTCCCAATACAATGCCATAGATATCCAATGGAACCACATCTAAATCAACCTCATCAACATATCCAGAAGAAATGGAAAATCTAAGCTTACACCGTCTTGTAACTTACAATTGTACATTTTCACATACTCATCCAAGAGGATAAGGTTTTTGGTGTAACTTAGTTTCCAATTTTAGTTTTTTAACTGTCTCTTCTGAAATTAGATTAGCTTGTGATCCACTATAAAAAAGAGTATCAATTTTTGTGTGTTTAGCAATTACTCTAATATGAAATAACTCACTTCTTTTACTTTCATCAACAACATGTTCATATTTTGTACCAGAGGAAGAAGGATTATTACCTTTGATGCCCGTAGCAACAATCTTTGTTCCATCCCTTGAGTCAGATACTAAGTCATGTTGAATGAACGCAGCTGTGGTCTTCTTATCCTCCTGATTCCAAAACTTCTCAGGCTTGAGTTCTGGATGAAGTTTCCAACACTTGGAAGCATCATGACCCTTCTTTTGACAATGTGAACAAGTAGGATTGTCTCCTCCTTTCTTGCCTCTAGCAGTTTGCTTACCTTTTCCCTTACCTTTGAACTTGTTTCCATTAGGTTTGTAAGGTTTCTTGGAAAATTTTTCATTAGTGTTCTTTCCCTTGGACTCCATATGAGTCACTTGAACACAAACTTCATCAAGGTTACTTGGATTAAACATGAGTATCATATCACGTAGATAGCTATGTAATCCACCTATAAACTTGAGAAGCATTTCTTGAGTATAGAGAGGCCGGATACCCAATACCAAAGATCATTTTCAGAACTCTTGCGTATAATCTTGCACACTTTGGCCTTTACCTTGTCTCAAATTATGCCTGTCCATCATTGCCTGTTGCATGTATCCCAATGGATAGAACTACTTCTTTAATGATGAAATAAACTCATATCAAGAGGAAATGGTGTTACCCTTCGTGGTAAGATCCTCTTGAGTTTTTATTTCTCACTAGATGAGAGTAGTCCCTCCAAGTTGGAGAGAAGCCAACTAAATCTTTGTGCTATATTCAATGAACTTTTGAATCCTCCAGTATAATTCTATCTGCCTAATCCAATTATATAGTTTCTCAGCATTAATTTCTCCATTATAGACAGGTAAATCAAATTTAATGTCAAGCTTTAATTGATGCATATTAACGTCAATCTTCTCATTAGTTTTCTTCTGCTTATCATCTGAATAATGAAAAGAACCATCAAGTTAAGATGGGGTAGATCGAGAAGGAGGAGTTTTTGGAGGGTCTTTACCTACTCCTTCTTCTTTACCTTTAACTTGAGATGAACTGCCTTGTTCTCCCTTCTTCCGATCTTGGTAAAGTTCATCTACCATCGCTTGCATCCTCATGAAAGCTTGGAGAAAATCCCCTTCAGATGGAATAGAAGAAAATTTTTCTTCCCCTGTCTGAGATGCAATCCTGCCTCTTCTTGAACCAATATCTGGATCAATCTCTTGAAGCTTCCCTTCTCCTCTCTTAAGTTTGGATCTAGTTAACATTCACAATCTCATACAACAATGGTTAAGATTCTCTGATACCAAACTTGATCTATAATTTCTAGGAAATTTTTAACCATGTATTAAACTTGAGATTTGAATCATTAACATCATAAAAATGCTTGAAATATGAATTGGAAATGCTTAAAAATTGCTCACACATAAGCATAAAAATATTTGCAAAACCAGATAAATAAGATTACAGATGATAACGGATTTCACGAGACCCCATGGCTACATCTCCGGGCCCCTTCCAATGAGAATGCCATTCTTTATTAGTCTTCAATAGGATTACAAATGAGGGTTATGGAAACCCCTCTATTTTTTGTCAGTCAGAACCAAAAATAAACAACACCACTGAACTCCTTGCGAAATTCTGCGAAAAATGAGTATAAACTCGAATATATTTGCCTGAGGCCTCCTTTGGCATGCAAAACGAGACACCCTTCTTGCAAATAAGACAAAAATGTACAAACTGTACAGATTCTACCTCAATATCCATGCCCATTAATGGCTTGTGTGCCTATACCCTGTCTTGATCTCTATGCAAAACTGCGTTCCCGAACTCCCAACTTGTGGTCGGAATTGTGATTTCTTTATAAAGTTTCGGCGCTTGCAACATAAAAGAATTTTGCACCATTATTCATTCAACAGTGGGGCGGTGCCCCAATGGTAAAGCATTGAGTTATTTGGGGAGAGGCCCCGGGGTCAAACCCACAGGCCTCTCCTTTGTTTGCGCATTTTGGAGTGGTGGCATGAATTTATGTTGACACATTATAATATATAGTTGTGATATGGTATGGTTTTTTGGCATGTTGTAATGTCCCCCACCTCTTAGAGAGGTAATGAGGAGACTCAGTGGCCTGGGCACCCCCACTAGGTCATAGTCTCACATTGAAGGGGGGAAAGGTCAAGAAGTTAAAAGTTATATTTTTAAGTTGACTTAAGAAAGGAAAAGGAAAGGAGTAAAAGATAACTCAACAGAAGAATAGAAGATTAACCCTGGGAGTTAACCTAACTCAACAAAGAATTAAAAGGAAAAGTATAAGTAAGAGGTTGGGGTGCACCTATTACTCATTCTGGTTTTGGATTAGCATTTGCTATTGCTCTTGAGCATTCAGTTTGGGGGTTTTGTTGTACAAACCCTTATGAGCAACTCAATGGTGAAATATCCACTCACCTTGTTCCACAGCTTGGTCTCAGGGATGAAAGACTCCTCCACACCATTCTAGTCTCAGGGCTAGTTTATCGAGGGAGGTTCGATCCAGCTTATCCTGAGGGCCTAGGGCCATTCCGACAGCTGGGTTTTGTTTGCAGGGGTAGGACCATCAGTTTGAGGGATTTTTTGGAGGGTTATCATCATTCTATATTTTTCTACAGATTGGGACGTCGTGGAGCCATAGGGGACGTCCCGTGATTCAATAAAACTCAGATCTAGGGAGATCTGATTGAGATCTGAGCCCAAAAGTTCTCCCACGGGGTTCTCATAGCCCGATCTATATTCTTGGAGAGTTTCAGAGCATTTGGAGGCCTCCTTCATTAGGGCCGAACCAGCTAGGGTTTCAGTCATCCAGTGGGGCACACCATTCAATGAAGAATTCAGATCTACGGGGTTTGATAGTGGATTTGGGAATTTGGACATCTGGGTTTTCCTTACAATTGCCCGATCTATCATTTGGCATATTTCTCGGGATGATTGGACACTTTTGGTAGCAAGCTAGAATTATTCAGGGGTTCAACATTCTAGCAGGATGGGGCACTTTCCAGCCTGGAGCTTGAGCATTAGTGCGGCTCGAATCTGCTTGATTTAGTCTTCATTGTATATCCAGCCTTTGAAGGCTTATTTTGTATTGTCGGGAGCTTTTTGTAGCAGCTCATATCTATTGCTTGTACGACCATCTGAGGTTTATGCCAGATCGTCCATCTATTGTATTGATCTTACATTGCTCATAATAAAAAGGTCAGATCTTTGCTTGTGCTTCTACATCTTGAATATATTGTGATCTTCATGTGTTGATGAATCTTGTATGCACTTAATAACTCAATAAATTAGTAGTAGTTAGTGATTCCAAGAAAGAATTTGGCTTGGGATCATTATAGTGGTATCAGAGCCTTGATCCTCCAAACATGTGGAGAGATTGGTGCATGCAGAAGTACAGGGGAATTGTTATGGGTCGGAGGAAGAAAAACAAGAGTGAAATAGAGGCAGAAATGGAAGGGTCAGGAGATGACCATGAGCCTCAGGGCTTGGCTCTCTTAGTAACTGGATTTGATAAGTTCCAACAAAACATGAACCGCACAAAAAGAACACTGGTTCGACAGTTGGATGAGTATCAGGAAACCAACAGAAGGGGATAGGCCAAAATCTATGAAACCTTGAAGAAGTTGATGAGAATCTACAGAAAATGAACGAGAACCAAACTAGGATAACTGACCTTCTGATGCAAGTAACCCATCGAGGCAAAGATCCTGATACATATGGGAATAAGGAGGCTGGAGGGTCCGATAGAACCCATGAGGAAGACAGATATAACCCGGAGAAAGCACCAGGATCCGAAGGAAGCCTTGGAGGTGGCACATTCCATGGGAAAATAGGTAGCAAGACCAATCATAGGCCATACGTGCCAGTGTTCACAGACCAACCGCTAGGCCAACACTCAGGTAGCAGAGCTAACCCCAGACCATACATGCCCACATTTACAGATGAGCGAGAGCAACATGAACAGGTTGAAGATTTTGTGGCACAATTAGCCAGGAGTACTAGGGAATACTACAGCTTGGATATGGAAGTTCAAAGACAGATGTCCCTAGACCAGTATTGTCAACTCAAGTTCAGAAACCAGCCTAGGACGAACCACATGGGTAGCTTTGAGTTTGAGTGAAGGGCAGGGAAGATAAAGATTCCATACTTTGATGTTACGGCTAAGATGACAGCACAAGCATGGGTGCAGAAGCTGGATACTTACTTGCAGCTTAACCCCATGAGAGAGATGGAGGCCATCAAGTTTGCCACTATGTACTTGGATGGAAAGGCCCATGATTGGTGGTACCATGGGCTCACCACACTCGGACACAACCAGATTGTATCCTATACAGAATTCACTCAGAGGCTCATTGATATATTTGATCTAGGAGATCCTAAGTTACACTTCCGAGAGCTCACCCAACTCAAGCAAATAGGTACGACCAAGGCATACATTGATGAGTTCCAGAGGTTGGCAGTGATGGTGCAAGATATGTCCCCAACCAGGCTCATGATGCTCTTTACAGAAGGATTGATGGAACCCTTGAAGGGTTGGGTTAAGGCCTTCAATCCTACCAGCCTACAGGAGGCCATTTGGAAGACGAGGGATCTGGGTCCAGCTGCTAAACCAAAATTCATACCCAGACCACCTCTTAACAGTGGTGGAAGAGATCAAAGGCCTCTAATAAACTAGGGAGGATTTGACCCTAAGGGTTATGACAAGGCCCGTGGCAGAATAGATGACAACACCAGGAGGGAACTGAGAAGGAAGCAACTCTGCTTGACATGCAAGGAGCCATGGAATCCCTCACACAAGTGCATGGGATGAGGACAGGTACATTACATTGAGGTCACTTTAGATGATGAAGAAGAGGATGAGTATGGTCAGATACAAAACATGGAGGCCGAAACGTTAGAGGCAGTAGA
>ML803257.1:15195-35864 GCA_009831015.1 Picea engelmannii
CCAAAAAATCACTCCCTTTGACCTAAGTTGTCCTCTAGTTTATGATGGTTATATTGAGTCTTGTACTAAAGAGAGGAGATGCTAGAACCATGTTATTCTAATTGAGATAGATAGCCATACTACTTATCTTCCATCTTGTACCAAAGGAGTAAAATCATATCATTGCATAAAGGAGGACCGTTTTGAGGCAGAGAGATAGTTAGATTGCAATGAACCGTTTGGAGGTCCAGACATCATGAGATTGCAGTACACCTGAGTTGAAATGACCGTTTGAGGCGGAAATATGTGAGATTGCAGTGCACCCTTTGGAGTGTCATATCAGATCAGATTATGATTAGGGTTATATTCTATATTTTCTGGGAAGGGGTGGAGATCAGAAAATGTGTTGCAAAGAGAGCATCATTTGCATTCATTTTTCCTTTGATTGAACTGCTCAGATATAAACTCAAAGAAAAATAGTTTTAATCAATTTTGGAGAGCTCGGGATTATGATGTCCAAAATGAACAAAAGTGATCTTTACCAGGTGGCGTGTATCATGTTCAAGTACATCCAAAATTCCTCCATTCTAATGCGACTTCCCACACATGGGAATTTGGAGATATTTTGAAGTTGCTCGATAATGTAGTTGAAGATTTTCAAAATGGTGAAACTTTTGTCATTGTGGACAAAGTTCAGAACCCTAGGGACAATAGTCCAACTCGTCTTTTCCAAGATAATGGAGGTGGAATGGATCTCGATTGCATGCAAAAATGTATGAGCTTGGGTTACTAAGTGAAAACTAATAGCACAACTATAGGACGATATGGAAGTGGATTCAATACAAGTACGATGAGATTAGGTGCAAATGTGATTGTTTTCAGTCACTTTGCTCATGGAATCCGTTTTACACAAAGTATTGGGATCCTTTCTTACACATTTTTGTGGAGAATTATTCATAGCTATTAAGGAATTCAGTTCTTTATGAGTATCAGATTGTATATTCCCATCAATAGAGTCCAAAATAACTCTAGAAAAGAATTAGAATTTGTTTTTACATGAAGAGCAGATAGGATGTCCTCAACTTGAGATTTCTCTCCTCCATCGTGGCCTCTGTGGTGTTGAATAAATATTTCCATTAAGACAAAGGTGAAGAAAATTTTAAGTACCCCACAATCCCAACAATGTACACAGGTGGTTGGGTATGTTACAATTGGTACCAGAGCCAAGATTACAACACTAGGGGTTGTATGGGCTCAAGGGAAATGAATGACAATGATTTTGGTGTTTAACACTTGAAAACAAATAAGAAAAAAACATGCTCAAATCCTTTCCGCCTCAAACGGTCATTTCAACTCGGGTGTACTGCAATATCATGATGTCTGGGCCTCCAAACGGTTCATTGAAATCTCTCTATCTCTCCGCCTCCAAATTGTCCTTTAAATTTGGGTGCAATGCAATCTCATAATCTCGAAGCCTCCAAACGGTCATAATGTTCATTTCAATAGGTTCCATTCCTCCAAATATCTTGTCACCAGACCTAGAGCTCGACGTAGACCATGACCTAGACCACCACATAGACATAGATATAGATTTAGATGTTGACCTAGAGCTTGATGTAGACCATGAAATAGACCCTATTGGGCCCTTCGTTTTAGGGAAATAATTACGCAAGTTTTGATTAAGCATGAGTTGCGCAAACTTCATCAGAGGTTGAAAGAAAAGAATAACATAAAGCAGTTGCGGGAGCTAGCACAACACTAGCTAAGCAAAAAACATATGCAATAGAACAAGAAAGTGAGGAAGCTGAACAGAAAGACATAACCCAACTATATACAGGGATGAATATAATTGTAAGAGGGTTGGATTTGAGTTAGCATATCAGGCTGTTGTTATTGTTCAACCAATCCGTCGATTGGTTGAGGGCCGAGTTGATGTATTAGGCTACTATCATGTTTATCAGAGTCATCCAAGGTTTTAGGATTAGCTATTGAAACTCGATGTAAGAGACAACCCAAAGTCTGTACTGAACATTTCTATGTAGTTCTGAGCTTGTAATGAAGGAAAGATTTGGAAGCTAATATGAAGGAGAACCAAATTTTCAAAATATGACGTGTCTTTATATGTTTAATTATGAATTACATTGTTCTTTTATGATTATGAGTTCTGTCTGATGGTTCTATGGTTAATCGCTGTTTATAACGTAAGTAGGTTCAATTCTTGCGGTTAGGTATTCCAGATTTGATGCTGCCTCTTGCACAAGAACAAGAATGAGTTTCGAATGATCTATGGATCCTCCTTAGAATCTTCCCTACCCTTCCCTATTTATCTGTCTCAACAACGCTTCGGGTGAGACTTATTCTCTTCGGAGGAGATGAAAATGCCAGCGCTCTAGACTACATGGTACCTTTTGTTCGTAACCCGAGAAGGACCTTGTTCTGACAAAATTCACGCCAAAAAAATGGTTCCGTTGTCAGGACATGTGGAAAAAGGGAACCTTTAGGAAGAATGCTACCGCCGATCCACAGATATGGTATCGATCAATGGTGGGAAAGAAACTGTGACGCCTTCATATGGAAAGAAGTAAAACCAAGAAGAAAATCAGTGGGAACTACTAGGGAAGCAATCTTTTACTCAGAAAGATCAAGTGACCAGTATGAGATTTTCTCGGTTAAATTCCCGAAATAATTTTTTCATTGGATCAAGAGACTCCAAGAAGCTCCAGAGTTCCAGATTCGGATCAAGAAGATCTGCGCGTGGGATACTGATAAGTTAGCAACACTCCACAGGCTGGATTTCCCAGTCACACGAGCTGTGGATTTTTGGGTTAGCACCACGATAGAAGGACACACAATTGAATTTGCAGCCGAGAACCACCAGTCCTTCTTGCGAGCAGAGGAAATTTTCAAGAAAGGCGCAAGGGGAAGAATTTTAAGAGAGATCCCCCTGTGGATTAAGACTTTCTTGGTAGAAGAAGGGATGTTGAGTATATCCCCAATCTAGATGGAAGCGTAAACACCCTCGCTTGGGGTAGGGTGAGACGTGGTGAAAAGTCATGGCATGAGAGAGGGGAAATGTTCTTTGACAAATGGGGGGCGACAACAAGAAATAGACTCGAGAGATGAGTGAGCCTTGAAGAGAGCCGCCATATTTGAGAAGTGGTGGTGTGGAGAGATCAAGAAAGCCACAAGACAATGTGAAAAGCTGGGGAAAGAAGAAGGATCAGGAGAAATAGAGGAAAGACAAATGAAAGAACTGTAGAGAATGAAAAGACAGGAACGACTGGTTAGTCAAAGATTGAATGAGAGAGAAGCAAGAAGAGCAAGAAGTCCCCAGGAGGCGGGACAAGAAGGAGGAAGCGCAAACGTAAGAGAAGAATAAGCCGACATGAATCGTGGAGGAGAAAGAGAAGATTCAACCCCGATGACAAGAGAAATTGGGAATCCAACCGAAGAGATCACCCCAGTGGTAGCTAACAAGACCCCCCAGATCAAAGAAAACCACCCTGAAGCCAGCCCTAAATCAACCATACCCCAAGCACCTCCTATACAAGCAATACGTTCGACACTACCTTTTCATGCAAGTTCTGTTCCAGTATAATTAGCTAACCAGTCACAACCAGGAAGTGCGAATACAAGGAGAATATTGGGATCCCTTGGTAGATCGCAAGCAGGAACGTTAGGGTTCATATTGATAGCAACAACATGATCAACAATGGCCAGCCATGTGGGAGGCTCAATTGATAGATACCCAGAATTTTGGGGTAAGGGAGACAAAGACGTTGAACAACACTAGTTCTTGTGCGAAGCAATCTGGAGATCCAGAGGGACTCCGAATGAAAATAAGCTGGTTGAGTTCTAGACTACCTTGATATGTCGCTCTCTCAAGTGGTACATGAAGACCATTGAACTAGGCATGCCAGGCATGAAAGGTCAAGCGTTCACACTTGACCAAGTATGAACAAGGTTCATAACGGAATTCAAACTACCTCGATTGAAACAACAAGCTCTGTCTCAGTTGCGCAAAATCTAGCAGAGGGAAGGCGAATCGGCCTGAGAATACAGTCAGAATTTTAAAGATGCCATAGGGAGGTTGGCACACCCAATGCATGAAGAACATCAAAGAGAGTGGTAAATTCAGGGACTGCTACCCCTGACTTGGATTCCACTAACACAACAATGAATAGCCACATTAATAGACGCCTTGGAAAAATCAATGAAGATTGAAGCCATGGCGGGTTACCCTAGGATCTTGAGAGTAACCCAACCCCCAGTAGATGCGAATTTAGTGCAACTACAAGGGCATATATCAACACTTACATAAAATATTCAGTAGTTGACGATACCTAGACTAGGACGACCACAGGTTTGGTGCACTGGATGCTATATGGAAGGTCATTTGGTGACTGAATGTCTGCGAATGAGAGGAATGGGACCTCCTCAGAACTTGATGATAACCCCACCAAGACCTACAGGAGGATTTTCACAAGTATAGATGAACCCATCATTCCACCACTCCACCCCATATCACACTTTCCCAGGAGGACAAGCAACACCAACAACGAAATATTGTGAGATCTGCCGAATCCACGAGTATGGACCAAGATAGTGCCCCATCATGCAGAAATATTCGACAGTACCAAACACAATACACTGTGATTTCTGCGCATCCACCACGCATACCACTAATCAATGTAGAGAGTTGGACGCTCTTGTAGACAGGCTAGACCAAACAACATTTAGGGTGAATGAAAACCCTCAGGTACCAGGAAGAGGTCGAGGAGCTGGAGGATACTTCAAAGGAGGAAGAAATGGAGGAAGAGGATCGAGAAGATGTTACAACTGTGATGAACATGGTCACTTGGATAGAGATTGTCCTCATCCAAGGCGACCATAGTGCTCTCACTGCAGAACCAACGAACACGCAATCGAAGACTACCCAGAGCGAATTGAAAAGTGGGAAGATAGGGTGCGACAAAGAGGAACTAACCTCATCAGTTCAGAGATCAAGAGGATATCTAAAGGACAGTGGCCGAACCTTAATATCGTTACTCGAGGAGGAGTGAAGATAGGAGCTGATGCTGATACTCTACCTCAGATTCATAAAGCAACACCTAAAGAAGACATGTATGACCCCCTAAAGAAAAAACTATTCTTTAAAGATTCCATAGAATTATTCCAGAATATTCCTAACCGTGAAATGCAAGAGAACCCCCCTCAGCCAGTTTCATACCCTAGAATGACGCAAGCCCCTACTTCACCCCTACATCCAGAAACCCTGTAGTCATACCAAGATAGCATGAGCAACATCAAAACACAGTTGACCTCTGGTTTCAACTATTCTTTGACATTCCGGGGAATGATAAACTAACAGATAAGTTGCAAAATGCACTGTACCTAGTATTAGGAAATGAAGAAACCTCAGAAGCAAGAATTCGGGTTAACCTTCATGAGAAGAGTACTCAGAGAGTCCAACAAAGAAAAGTAAGAATCGAAAAAGAATTCCGATTGGTAGCCCAGTTAGACGAGTTTGAAATTAAGGACGCCATGTTAGACCTAGGGTCATATGTGAACATTCTGTCCAAGAAGACCTGGGAAGCCTTAGGAAAACCGAGACTGACATATTCCCCAATTCAGTTAAGAATGGAAAACCAATACTGTATCTTTCCCATAGGAAGACTGGAGAAGGTGGGAATGTATGTAGCAAGATTAAAAACAATGGCTGAATTTGAAGTCATTGAGATCATGGGAGACAAGGACCCCTACCCTGCACTACTTGGCATCGATTGAGCCTATGAAAACTATGGAATAATTGACTTAAAGAAATACACCATGACTTTTGAAGCTGAGGGAATTAAGGTACTTCAACCTTTGGACCCATATGCAGGACCCAGGTACACAGAACCAACAAAAAATAATATGGAAGGAGAATACCTAGACCAGTTGTACATCGTAACAACTGGGACAAGAAACAACTACATAAACCCCACTGCGGATGGATCAGTGAGTTGGCGAAGTATATAGTCAACATACGAAGATTCAGAACTGGATTTTGATAGTTGGCAACAAGGTTTACATTAAATATTCTCAAGAAGATGCGCAACTATCAGAATGACCAGATGGGTTGGGACTGAAGTCAGAAAACACCCAGTATACGATGGCACCTCAGATCTAGACAAATTTTTGCAGAATATGGAAGAAACTATAGGAGAATATCAAAGAATCTCGGTACTAGATATAGCTTTCTAGAACACCCCCGCCAGATGGTGGGCCACTCACAAAGCTACACTCAAAACTTGGGACGAGGTGAAGAAAGCTCTCAAGTACATGTTTTGGAACATGGAGTAGTTAGAACCAAAAATGCAGACGGATCTCCCCATCACGCAACTGTTCAGTGGAAAATCAGACCCCAGGATACACATTCAACAGTGCGTGGCATAGTGGCAGGCTGAGGAGATACCCTCTCACCTATGGATTCAGGTATTTCCCCATTCTCTAGGCCCAATCTCGAAATCTAGGTTCATACATGAGGAAACCAGAAGACAGACTAGAGATTGGCAAACATTGACAACTTAATTTTGCAAAGGCTTCTCCTTTACAAGTAAGAACCCTGAACTTGAACTAGTCCTGCAAAAGATTAGAGAACTTATTTTTACAGCCAATCATGATAAGAGATAAGACTTGGCAGTGTGTCCCAAGAATACCAAAGAACTTCAGACTAAACTCCACTTACCCTTGATCGAAAATCCCATAGAATGTTATCAGATTAGCAAATCTTCAGAAAGCCCAGATGAATTAGAAGAACTGAGAAACCTAGCCATCAAAGAGACCGAGGGGAACAAAGAAATTCAAAACACCATACCTAGGCAGACTGACAGTTCCTACAATCACCCATTGAAATTACAAAAACTTAACATACGGACAAAAGAGCACCCCAAAATATATTTGGTAGGAGACAACTGGTATGAACAAACCAGTTAGAAAATACAGAGTTTACTGTGGGAATACGAGGATTTGTTCCCAAAGACTTTTTCAGAATTGAAGGGAATCAAAGGATTTATGGGAAAAATGAAGATTGAATTAAAACCTGGATCCAAGCCTGTCAGACATAGGCCATATTGTCTTAACCCGAGAGTAAAAGAGAAAGTTAAGAAGGAGATTGATAAAATGCTAGAAGCTGGCCTCATTTTTCCAGTAGAAGAAGAAGAATGGGTCAGCCCGATAGTAATTCAAAGCAAGAAAGAAACTGAGGATATTAGAGTATGTGTGGACTACATAAGCCTCAAATCTGCCTGTGTGCACGACCCTTTCCCAACACCCTTCACCGATGAGGTCCTAGAACAGGTTGTGGGTAAGGAAGCATACTCATTTATAGACAAATTTTCAGGATACCATCAAGTTAGGATTGCCGAAGAGGACAAATGGAAAACCACCTTCATTACTGAATGGGGATCTTTTGCATACAACGTGATGCCATTTGGTTCAAAAAATGCCCTTGTGGTTTTCTCCAGGATTGTGATAGCAGCCTTTAGAGAGTTCATTCACAAGTTCATAGAAGTCTATATGGATGATTGGACAATATATAGCATGCTTAAGGAACATGTAGCACTGCTAAGGCTAATGTTTGACAGATGCAGAGAGCTGCAAATCTCATTAAATATCAAGAAGTGTATCTTCTGTGTGCCACATGGAAATCTATTGGGCCACATAGTCTGTCGAGAAGGAGTATTGGTGGAAACAGCTAAAGTTGCAGTCATTATGAATATGCCTCCACCTACGAGTGCTAAACAACTGCGCTCCACACTCGAACACACAGGTTACTATCGCAGGTTCATTCGAAGATATTCCAACATTAATGCACCTCTGAAAAACCTCTTGAAAAAGATTGAAACGTTCTGATTGAATTTTCCTTTGAAGTCATCATTAAACCAGGACGATGCAATGTCGGACCTGACCATCTATCCAGACTAGAGTCAAGAGAAAGAGGACGGGCAATAGTTTACTAGCTCCCAGATGCAGACTTGTTCATAATCGAGGCCATACCAGAATACTTGGAGGACATATGTAATGTCCCATTTTTCCTAGGCAGTCGAGATACCGTGATGGTTTATACAGTTTCCCATAAACCATTAGACGGATGAGCTAGGGAAACGATACTGGTAAAGTCACTTTCGAATTATAAAGTGAAAACTTAGGAAAAGTGAGTTTATTATTATTAAACCCCTCTTTGAGGGTATTTCTCTCAAATTAATAATTAAATGAATATTTTAATGGAGAAAAGGACAAGTGAATGAATAAAAGGACGATTGAAGGGGAAAAAGGTATCATTGACTATCATTTAAAAAATTGAGTTTTGGAGAAGAGCTCGGTGAGCAAATGAGGGTTTCAGGTAGAAACCCATTCGACACCTCGGATTCGACAGTGAAACTATCTGCCCTAGCCGTGGAATCTCAGATTCGACAGTGAAACTATCTGCCCAAGCCGTGGAATTGGAGAAGCCATTCAAGGTTCTCATTTGCAGGGATTGGCATCGTGATTCGAAGAATTTCATTGGAGGAAGGATTCATTTGCAGATTTGGCAAGGAGGATTATTTCCTTGGCACGAGTTGCTAGTTTGGGTATCTCCGTAAGCTGGACGCATCTATCATTGTTTGGCTGCGTTTTGCCCATTGGAGATGGGTTGATCCAACTCCTAAGCGTGGTACCTTGGGCTGGACGTGAATTCCATGCTGAGAAACTTTGTTGGCCGTTACTTATTGACTGCGTGGAGGGTTGCTGATCGTGTCCTCTCTTCTACAAAGGCTGCGTGTGGTGTAAGAGCTGTGTGGAGGTAAAGGAGGGAGCTGTGGCTGGTCAATTTCCCCCTATGTGATGTCTCTTTCATTGTAGGGAGGTTTAGCGCTGAATTGGAGGCTGCCTTCTGACCCACATTATACAACAGGACATCCACTACATGAATCGCCCTTTCTCAACTCGTGGGGGGGACAGTTTTGGTCATTTCTTTATGGCTGTGCAAAATGTGATGCTACCAACGCCCAATAGCAGTCAACAACATCATAGCTGAGAGGTATTCCTACCTCAATCTGTTTGTAATTGATTCAGAAATAACAATCAATAAAGAAGCAACCAATATTTAGTTAAATTACCACTTCATATGTGCTTGTTTCCATTATATTTTATGGGTTTGGTTTAATATCCAAATAAAACACTTGGCACTTCATTGGGGAGGTATAAGGGGTTAGAAAACTCACCAACCAGCGAAAAAAACAAAGAAACAATACCGCTGTCCATTAAAATTCACCTACAACAGTCTATTACAACAATGTGCAAAGTGTTTGACGAAAGTCCAACACCAGATTCAAGGGGTTTTTCCCAATTTCTCCAACTTGGAATATTTCAGTGGTATCAGAGCATGTTCTTGGCCAGCTGTGGGCAACATTGATGACTGAGGAAGGGCTACAAAACATCACTTATAGGTGCAGAAGGTATAGAAGTGTAGAAGGCAGAGAAGAAGAAATGGGGGACACTCCAGGAAACAATGCAAATCTGCCAGAGGACAAAGAGGATGATTTGATCAGAGGGCTTATGAAAGCCTTATAGGATATTGCAAAGGGCCAGAGAGAGACATGAGAGTTCATGGGCAGGATCATGGGTTATTCTCTAGGGAGAAAGCATGGTGAAGAAAGGGGGGAGAGAAGCAAGAGAGGGCAGATGGAAGAAGGGGGAAACACACACAAACCTCATGTTGAGGTGATCACTTCCAGAACCAGCCCTCAGAACCGCCCTCACAACTACAGTGAGATTCCTAGATATACCATGATGAAGTTCTTAGGACCACCGGAGACGGGTACAGGAGAGCAGGTAGAGAAGGATGAGCCACTGGCAGCTTATTTCCAGGAATATAAGGCCATGGATCCAGATTTGAGAGAAGCTATGACTTTTTCCAAGTTTTGTAGCTTCAAGGGGAGGAACAGGCCAAGGTTCTTCAACAGGGGTCCCACGCAGAGCTACGAGTTACAACACACAGTGGGCAAGCTCACTTTACCATACTTCGATGGGACGTCGAAGTGCACTGCACGAGCTTGGGTGCAGAAGCTCGACACCTACTTCCAGCTGAACCCCATGGCAGAGACCGATGCCATTAAGTTGGCGACATTGCACTTGGAGGGTGAGGCACAGGACTGGTGGTACCACGGGATGAACACTCTGGGTCATACCCATATTTTCACCTACGCTAAGTTCACAGGTAGACTGGTGCACCGATTTGAAAGACGAGATCCTGAGATGTCTTTTAGAGACTTATCACAGTTGAAACAGACTGGGTCGATAGATGCATATATATCAGATTTCCAGAGGATATCAGTGATGGTCACCGATATCTCCGAGGCCCCTTTGGTGATGTTGTTCACAGAGGGGCTAACCGAGCCACTTCGAGGATGGGTGAAGGATTACAAGCCTACTTCACTACAGGATGCAGTTAGCAGGGCTAGAGACTTACATGAGTCCGTACCTAAGCCCAATTTCACCCAGAGATCGAACTTCCCCATGAAGTTCAATGACAAGACACTACCACAGAGGGATGGCATAGGACAACAACAGAGAGACTGGGCATGACAACCACAGAGGGATTAGACAGGCAGGAACATGAGGGATGATGCTACCAGGCAAGATCTCAGGAGGAGGAAGCTGTGTTTCAGTTGCCAGGAACCATGGGTACCAGGTCACAGGTGTGCAGGCAAGGCCAAGGCACACTACATAGAGGTGTTTTCTGATAGCGGGGATGATGAGGAAGAAGAGGAACAGGGACAGAAAGAGGATTCATCGACAGCGGAGGCAGAGCATGCATCGATGGAAACACGAGGGGTTATAGCATCACTCTCCGTCATACCCATATTTCACACCTTCAGGATGAGGGGAGGAGTGCAGGGACATTGAGTGACAGTTTTGGTCGATGGTGGGGCATCCCACAACTTTATAGACTCTTCGTTAGTGGAATGGAAGAGCATTGCTGCTGAGTCTTTTGAGGGTTTCTCAGTGGTCATACCGGGGGAGAACACACTAGACTGCACGAGGTATGTTCCACAAATGACATTGAACCTGGGAAACTACATGCTCATCGATGACTTCTACGTGGTAAAGATACTTGACACCAATGTGGTGCTTGGAGTTCAATGGCTATACTCCCTAGGGAGGTACTCCACTAACTATCAGACTATGGAGATGGAGTTCCAGGGTCAGGACGGCAAGAGAGTGGTTTTGCGGGGCATGAATACGTATCCTTCTAAGGTCGTAACCGGGAAGCAGATGGAGGTAGTGATGAGACGGGATGACATTTCACGGGTTGCAGAGTTTCGTATTTCAGTACAGAGGTCCAAGGGCGGGGAGCCCAATTGTCCGAGAGAGATACATGACTCGTTTCGGGTGTTTCGAGAGCATAATGTCTTTGGTAATGTACCTCCAGGTAGGCCTCCCGACAGGGGATTCGAGTACATCAGTCAGCTGGAGGAGGGTATTGGAGCAGTGATCACCACTCCATATAGGCACCCCAGGGCCTATAGAGATGAGTTAGAGAGGCATCTCCAGGAGTGCAGAGTTCGCCAGGGGAATGAGGTGGAGCACACACATTTATCCAGATCATTACAACCTTTTCACGATCAGGGGTGGGAAGGCATCCCCAAGGATTTCATCACCAGGTTACTGAAGATGCAAGGGAAGGATTGCATCTATGTCACGGTGGACCGACCCACCAAGCTTGCCCACTTCTCCACCATTCCTTTAGACTACTCAGCAGCGCAGGTGATCGAGTTATCTTTTAGGGAGATGTTCCGTTTACATGGGTGGCCTAAAGCCATCGTCAGTGGCAGGGATGACAAATTCATGGGAAGTTTCTGGCAGGTGTTTTCTAGGTTGGTATGTACCAAGATGACCTCGAGTATTAGTTACCACCCACCAATCGGCAGACAGATTGAGTTTGGGAACACTTGGGCGGAAGTGTATTTGCGGAACTTCATCGCAGGACAACAAAGTGCTTGGGTGATATGGTTACATCTCGGGGAGTACTGTTATCCCACCACCTTTCACATGTCTGTCGGTATGACCCCTTTTCGGATGCTATACGGCTATGAGGTCTTGATTTTTGCAGACATAGCATGCGACGACTGTAGATTTCCTCAGGTTCGAGGTTGGTTACAGGACATCCAGGACATCCCGAGAGCACTGAAGGAGAACCTGAGGGTGGCCCAGAGTCAGTGGAAGATGTATGGGGATAGGTATAGGATGGAGGGCACTTTTGAGGAGGTTGTTTCACAGGAGTCACCCCATTGGGATGATGAGGGGCGGGGGGCCACAAGCCCCGAAGAGATCCTGCAGGTTCGAGGGTGGAAATCCCATGATAGGGCAGTCAGGGAGTACTTGGTAAAATGGCAGGGTCTATCTGTGGAGGATGCTACTGGGGAAAACGAACAGGTGTTGCAGTTTCTGGGTTTGAAGTTGCTTGAGGAAAAGCAAATTTGGGCAGGGAGGACTGTAATGTCCCATTTTTCCTAGGCAGTCGGGATACCATGATGGTTTATACAGTTTCCCGTAAACCATTAGACGGATGAGCTAGGGAAACGATACTGGTAAAGTCACTTTCGAATTATAAAGTGAAAACTTAGGAAAAGTGAGTTTATTATTATTAAACCCCTCTTTGAGGGTATTTCTCTCCAATTAATAATTAAATGAATATTTTAATGGATAAGAGGACAAGTGAATGAATAAAAGGACGATTGAAGGGGAAAAAGGTATCATTGACTATTCATTTAAAAAATTGAGTTTTGGAGAAGAGCTCGGTGAGCAAACGAGGGTTTCAGCTGGAAACCCATTCGACACCTCGGATTCGGCAGTGAAACTATATGCCCTAGCCGTGGAATCTCGGATTCGGCAGTGAAACTATCTTCCCAAGCCGTGGAATTGGAGAAGCCATTCAGGGTTCTCATTTGTAGGGATTGGCATCGTGATTCGAAGAATTTCATTGGAGGAAGGATTCATTTGTAGATTTGGCAAGGAGGATTATTTCCTTGGCACGAGTTTCTAGTTTGGGTATCTCCGTAAGCTAAACGCATCTATCATTGTTTGGCTACGTTTTGCCCATTGGAGATGGGTCGATCCACCTCCTAAGCATGGTACCTTGGGTTGGACGTGACTTCCATGCTGAGAAACTTTGCTGGCCGCCACTTATTGACTGCGTGGAGGGTTGCTGATCGTGTCCTCTCTTCTACAAAGGCTGCGTGTGGTGTAAGAGCTGCGTGGAGGTAAAGGAGGGAGCTGTGGTTGGTCGATTTCCCCCTGTGTGATGTGTCTTGCATTGTAGGGAGGTTTAGCACTGAATTGGAGGCTGCCTTCTCACCCACATTATACAACAGGACAACCACTACATGAATCGCCCTTTCTCAACTCGTGGGGGGGACAGTTTTGGTCATTTCTTTATGGCTGTGCGAACTGTGATGCTACCAACGCCCAATAGCAGTCAACAACATCATAGATGAGAGGTATTCCTACCTCAATCTGTTTGTAATTGATTCAACAATAATAATCAATAAAGAAGCAGCCAATATTTAGTTAAATTACCACTTCATATGTGCTTGTTTCCATTATATTTTATGGGTTTGGTTTAATATCCAACTAAAACACTTGGCACTTCATTGGGGAGGTATAAGGGGTTAGAAAACTCACCAACCAGCCAACAAAACAAAGAAACAATACCGCTTTCCATTAAAATTCACCTACAACAGTCTATTACAGCAGTGTGCAAAGTGTTTGACGAACGTCCAACACCAGATTCAAGGGTTTTTTCCCAATTTCTCCAACTTAGAATATTTCAACATAGCAATATTTCTCAGCACATGGGCATGCCCTGAAACATATTTCGCAACCTAGAAATGCCATATGGTCGTCAGAGCAGTAGATTATTAGTTGATCATCGGGAAATTGTATAAACTAGGACTAGAAAACATCCTCAGACAATGTATCCTAGATCATGAAAGGCCGGCTATACTCTGGGAATTCCACGGTGGAGTCGCAGGAGGACATGTAGGAGGAAAGGAAACAAAACATAAAGTTCTACAAGCAGGACTGTGGTGGGAAACACTTTTTAAAGATGAAAAAGCATACGCCAGATCGTGTGATGTTTGTCAAAGAGTGGGAAAGCCGTCACACCGAGATGAAATTCAGTTACAACCCGTTAGAGCACTACAAGCATTTGAGAAATAGGCAGTTGACTTCATTGGGCCAGTCAACCCCATAGCTAAACATTAGAAGGCAAGGTACATAATTAACACAACCGACTACCTTACTCGTTGGGCAGAGGCAACAATGGTACAAAACTATTCGACATATACTGCTGCCAGGTTCATTTTCGAGAATATCATTACCCTCTTCGAATGTCCCAGAAGCTTAACTAGCGATCAGGGTAATCATTTCATTAACAGTACCATAGAAACACTTACCGCAAAATATTTGATTCAACATCACAAGAGCAGTCCATACCACCCACAGGCCAACAGAAAAGTCAAAGCCTTCAACAAAATTATGGAAAAGGGACTAACAAAAGTCTGTTGTGCAAACCAAGAGCACTAGGATGATAGAGTTCCAATGATATTATGGACCTACAGAACAACCACGAAGAAACTCCATAGATACACACCCTTCCATCTTGTTTACGAAAAATAAGCAGTGGTGCCCACAGAGTTCATCACTCCAAGTTTGTCTATTGCGCAAGCCACATGCATGACAAACGAAGAATCAGTGGCGCAGAGACTTGCGGAGCTACAAGAACTCGAAGAAACCAGATTTATGGTAGACTTCCATGAGTTGGTTGAAAAGGCAAGACAAAAAGATTGGCATGACCGCCACATTAAAACCAAGGTATTTATACAAGGGGAAAAGGTGTTACTCTATGACAGCCAATACCAGATGCACCCTGGAAAGATGCGTATGCACTGGTTGGGATCCTTCATAGTTGCAGAGATCCGACCATCAAGAGCAGTCTAAATCACACAACTATATGGTGTGCTACGACTAGGATGGGTGAATGGTGCTCACCTGAAGCCCTACCTATCTCAAAACTGAGAAGAAGGAAAATCACTCCAATCCGACAGAGTTTGTACAATAGTTAGATTTGAGTTTCATTTTTTTATGAAGTTTTGTAAATTCAGCTAATAATGTCCATGTGCGCAACATTGTGCCATAAAACATAGTTCATTTGTTTTGTTTAAGTGTTGGGTGATACAGAGCTGACGACTCAGCAGTACAGAACCTGAAGCATGAGAAAGTCCACTTAATGACAATTATTAAAAATGACGGGGATAACCTTTGTGGTCGAAGGAGCCATGAATCCCAAGCCAATTTGAGTTAAAGGCCACGCACACCCAGTCCAATCACACCCTTTATTGCCCGACCAATACCCTAACTATCGCCTGCTAAGCATAAAGCCACATTATGCCAAGATGCCATCTAAGTTTGCGCCAGGATACCCACCTGACAAATGAAACGGTCTCAATTCGACCACGTCCCTATTCCACCCAAACAGAGTAAATACCAAAATCCCCCAATCATATTTACCTTGATTATACCGTCCTGCTAGACAACTCACACCCTGTTGCATCGATATGGTCATGATGAGGAGAAATTATTGCTAAAACTCACCCGTTAAGCCAGCCATAAGAATCTTAGAACTCAACCGAGAAAGTATTGTTTCTAAAACAATCATAGTTATTTCCAAACTCAGCCTTGCAAACTGGTTAGGACCATTGCCAAAACTGCAAACAGAGCCTTAGTTCTAAAAAAAGACCACAAACGCGCTCATGCCAAGAGACACAACCATCCGAAGCACCATGATGAAAGAAACAGTACCGGACGAGCTCTGCGACCCCCGGGTCGAGATTATAGGTTATCTCAAAGGGAAGACAGAACAGGTCAAGCTACTCAACCTTGACCTCACGGATTCAACCCTATTTCCACAGATGCACCTAGAAGTTTTCTGGCAACTAGCGTTGGATGGAATAGGGGATATGCACTTTATACCGAAAAAGGAGTTCATCAACCTATTCAACTCCACCATCGTGAACCTGAGAGACTTACCAGTATTTGGCAGCACCGAAGAAATTGCGCACTGCACGAAGTTCTTGATAACCAAAGTGAACGACAAAAGCCTATGGTTGGATAAGAGATATCGACTCCATGCACAAGATATCCAGTAGCTTATTGGACTATCCTTTGAAGGAGAGGATATGTCGAAGGGATTTCAGGGACCCGACAAGCGTGGGAAGAAGAAAGGAGAGCTTAGCCTTTACGAGAAGTTCAATACCAAGAGAGGAGGATGCACAACAGTCATTGAGCCAATACTGCCCGAAACAGTCCGGACTGGCTTCTACATCATAGCCAACAAAGTTATGAGGTCCTATTATAAAGGTGAATGCACTTTAGATTCCCTATCAGTCGTCGACTTCTACAATCAGGCAGAAGTATTCAACTGGTGTAGCTTCTTGCTGGAGGAACTACTCAAAGCTTGCAAGGAGGCACATGAGAAAGGAGACACCTTTACCTATGGATACCTTCTTGTGGAATTCATGATGCTCAAATGGCAGTCACCAGTGGGCAGACAACCGAAAATACCAGATAAAGGGCGCTTGGCGAAATTTTTTGAGCCATGGCAAGCCATACCAGACTTGGAGAACACAACACTCAACAACGCAACATTCGCAAAAATGGTATAATGCTATGATAGGCGCAACACAACGGCCACACATTTCGTAGGAGATCCTCAATAAAAACACAGGGAATATTGCATTCAACATGAACCAACACAACACATTCGTCTGGCCGAGGCGTTCCAGCAGGGAACATTTTCACACACCGATGCTACCATTCTATTTGGATGAGGACGCCTTAGATAAAGAAGTCATGTCATGGTCATGAGTTAAATGAGGCCAAAGGAAATCAGGAATTCACTACATTTTGCCTGTTGAGCTGCTCAAGAACAAAGACAAGGAAGCAAGAGAGGGACCGAGCTTAAGCCCTGAGACAAAGAAGCCAGATGCTTCGACAGACAACTCATAAGAGGAAGAAGAAACACTACAACTGGAGTGGAGGAAAAGACCGCCCCCTCGACAGTTGCCAGCCAATTCCGTGCTATCAGGTGCTCAGGTCAACCAGATGATGGGTGCTATGCTTGCCACCGAAGCAACGGGGAAAAGGCCCAGAACGAGGGTCTCTCTGGAAAAATCCCTGAACCCACAAACCCTCGCATCTGTCGCTCCCTGGACCTGCGCCATGACCAAAGCCACCACTATCATTGACATCCAAGATGAACCGGACCTTGAAACAATTTTGCCTACACTCATCATTGAGAAACCCCCACCACTCCAATTACCAAACCTCCTCACTGCCATCCCATATCCGACCACAACCTTAGAGAATATGTAGCTCAACCAGACAACCAAAGAATCCCCCAAGCCCAACTCAGAAATACCCAACCCCGACCCCAAAGTCTCAGAGCAAAGTACGATGCTAGATGTTCCGAATATGATCAAGCAGGAACAACAACCTGAGTCTTCCGCACAGGAAGAAGCCGCCAGAAGCAGATCAGAGTTGGAATCCGACTGTAACCAACAAATCACCTCACCACCCAAGGGTGAGGATGCCCAATAAATCAAGATGCATGATGCAAAAGTACCAGAGGACACAAAGATACTAGATGCGTCCAATGAGCCAGACTCAACAATGGACCAGGTTATGACAACCATGCGAGTGCAAATGGAGCAAGTCCTCCAGGACCCCCAACAATGTGCAGACTTGATGCATCTCTGCATAACCAGAACAGAGGTCCTGACACTTTTGCCTGAAGATCTAAGATTAAGGATTGCACCAACGTCGCCAATGAAAGAGGAAGTAGAAACCCATTCAGACCACTCAATGGCCAACGAACTCCCTTTACAAACAAGAGCACCCACTGATGCAACTCCGTCAGCCACCAACCTGGTATAGTGGCCAACATCAAAGTTGTTCGGACTAATTAGAGCCTCCACAGACCAACTAGAGAAAATGATCCAGGACACCGAGAGCTCAACTGAGCTCACCAGGAAGGAACAATTATATGCACAAACATGTAGAATAGAGGAAAAACGTGATCGACTCCTATCCCAGTGCAAACTGGAAAAAGTGCAGGAAAAACTTGTAGAAGCCTGACCGAAGATTCAGAGGGTTGTACCCGACCTAGCCGAAGCCAACAAGATTAGAGAACCAGAGCAATAGATTGAGATGTTACAAGTGGCATGGACATAGCTCGTGACACACACAGAGCAGATACAAGCAAAGTTACAACAAGTACAACAAGAAGGAGAAAAACAGCCTCGACAACTGCATGAACAAATGCAGAAGATCATACTGCAAGGAAACAATGCCTGAGCGACACTACATAAGTAGACAACAGACTGCACCAGAATCTTCAAGGAAGTCAACGATTGGATGGGCATCTTCGCTCGAAGGAATCAAGTCTTGTAGGAACTGTGCATAAAGATCCAGGTGCTGAACAAGGAAGTTGCAGTCACAATGGACCCCATGGAGCAGCAACCGAAGTTCGACCAAATCCAGTAGGCCGACAACGAACTCAATTCATTCTACGAAGCACAGTCCGTAGCCAAGAAAGAGCTGCGCGATTTCTGATTGATAATTCAAACCACCTATATGAAAATGCACCAGGTTGACGCAATAGCAGACTCTGAATGGAACTCGTTAGTTTCAGTCAAGCCAAATGAATACAACAAAGAGAAGACCCAACAGTTCCTGGTAGAAGCATCATTCTTCGCCAGGAAATGGCAAGACAAAGTTGAAAGCTTTCACGGAATAAAGCACAAAGCATTAGAACTGTTTCCAGAATTGGTCCCTTCGCTTGAGGAGGAAAAGGAAGAAAAGGCACAAACATAAGAGCCCAAAGAAGAAGAAAATCCGGATAAGGGAAAGCAACAATTTCTACTATAAAATGTGAGGGAACCAAGTACTTGACTCAAGGACGAGTCAAGGATTGTGGTCGGAGCCTGTTGGGCCCTTCGTTTTTGGAAAATAATTGCACAAGTTTTGATTAAGCATGAGTTGCGCAAACTTCATCAGTGGCTAAAAGAAAAGAATAACAGAAAGCAGTTGCGGGAGCTAGCACAACACCATCTAAGCAACAAATAGTTGCAACAGAACAATAAAGTGAGCAAGCTGAACAAAAATACATAACCCAACTATATATAGGGATGAATATAATTGTAAGAGGGTTGGAGTTGAGTTAGTATATTAGGCTGTTGTTTATTTTCAACCTATCCGTCAGTTGGTTGAGGGTCGAGTTGATGTATTAGGCTACTATCATGTTTATCAAAGTCATCCAAGGTTTTGGGATTAGCTATTGAAACTCGATGTAAGAGACAACCCAAAGTCTGTACTGAACATTTCTATGTAGTTCTGATCCTGTAATGAAGGAAAGATTTGGAAGCTAATATGAAGGAGAACCAAATTTTCAAAATATGATGTGTATTTATATGTTTACTTATGCATTACATTGTTCTTTTATGATTATGATTTCTGTCTGATGGTTCTATGGTTAATCGTTGTTCATAACGTAAGTAGGTTCAATTCTTGTGGTTAGGTATTCCAGATCTGATGCTGCCTCTTGCGCAAGAACATGAATGAGTTCCGAATGATCTATGGATCCTCCTTAGAATTTCCCCTACCCTTCCCTATCTATCTGTCTCAGCAACGCTTCGGGTGAGACTTATTCTCTTCGAAGGAGATGAAAATGCCATCACTCTAGACTACACGGTACCTTTTGTTGGTAACCTGAGAAGGACCCTGGTCTGACCAAATTCGCGCCAACAAACCCCCTAGCTCCATCTAAGCCTAGGCATAACTTATACTCAATCTTTAATCCTATATTAAATTGAGCCATAAGGATGATGGAGTATATTAATTTTTCTTTCTATGGAAAGATAATAGAGGAAGGATTGATCTAAAGTGTTTCTCTCAAACAAAGATACTTCATGTTGAAAAATGACTAGCGAATTATAATTAAATTTAAAATTTGGTACCTCTTCAAAATATGTGATTTGGAGTTGGATCTAGAACTTTGTACCATGATTTCACCAAAATTTGTACCATGATTTGACAACATCCACACCTCCAAACGGTCATATGTCCATTTCATTGAGTCCATCATTGTCTTGTGACTATTTCTCTGTCTCCCATTCACTCTCTCCATCATTGAGAGTGAATGTGTGACAAATAAATAGTGATTAGACAATGATGGATTGAATGAAAGGGACATATGACCTTTTGGAGGTGTGGATGTAGTCAAATCACGGTAAAACGTTTGGGAGGGTAGGAATTACTTATGATTATTATGATATTTTAATTTGATGAGGTAACGTAGATATGTAATAAGGGGAGAGGGAGAGAAGGGGAGGGAGGGAGAGATCCAACAAGCATCATAATTTTAATTTTTATTGGAACCAATAACATGCACCTTGTTTTTTCATATGTATTCTCTCCATTTCCATTGTTTTGTTGGTTATCCCCCCTCTGTTTAGGGTTCAAGGGCTAGATGGGGAGAGAGAGAGGGAGAGGGAGGAGGTAAAGAGATATATGGAGGTAGAGAAAGGTAAAGAGAGAGATGGAAA